>RJVU01035392.1:6827920-6849209 GCA_003731715.1 Anabarilius grahami
ATTCCATTTAGATTATTATGTTTTAAATAAATCAACAAACTGACAAATAGACTTTTACCACATGACCAGTATCTAGAACTCACACATCTTCTTCTTTCAGAGGGATTTTGGCATTGACTGCAAGCTGATAGAGCGGATAGAGGAGAACAGGTACAACACGTACGCCTCGGCAGAGTGGAGGAACAAGATGAAGCCCATGTTCGTGGGCTTGAGCGCCAACGGGAAGCCGATGAGAGCCAAAAAGACCCGGAGAAAAAACACAGCCACACACTTTCTCCCCATTCCTATCGTGTAGCTACAACCCCCACCAAAGGGAACATTTAACTGCACTGAGGAAAGACTTGGACTTTTTCGACAGTATAAAAGGGAACCGCTTGGAGAAGAAGGCACTATGTAAAGGAACTAAGAGAACTCCTTTTCACTGAGTCAGACTGTTATCACATTTTTTTTTTCTTTAAGTTATTGGCACCAGGGAAAATATGGGACATTTTTTATGCCAAACCCTTTTCTAGCGAAGGAAAGGTTGGACCAAAACCGACGGAGAGGAATCGAACATTTGCAACCTCCCAGAATGAGCTGAAGAGACCTTTCACAGAGTGTATTGCTTGTGTGTATTTGTGTGTGTGACCTTTGGATGCAGTTATTTATGCTGTACTAACTCATACGAAACACTCTAACAGACTCTCAAACTCTGTGACTCAGTGGACTGAAAGTTATGCAAACACTTACTGGAAGCACTTGCTCAAGGTGCAAGACTGAGAGGCCGAGACGGAGACCCCGCATCCTACCATCCGAATTTAGTCAAGCTAGCACCATAGCGTAAAGAACTCTAATATTATTAACATGCAAAAGCCACTGTATTTGATATCTCCATTCTTTACCTGACAGCTTTGGAATAAATTATTTATTTTATGTAATATTTAAAGAAAAACAAAGACAAAAAAATAATGGAATGGACATTTTTTATCATTTATGCTCCTCTTTTAAAAAGCTATTCTATCGGTTACACATGAATAAATAAATATATTTCTCTTTACCTAGCAGATGTTGCATTCATAATGCTTAGAAAAGCTAATTTTCTTCTTTTATTCACTTCTCAGATGATAAATACAGCTGTAAAACAAAATGAATTTGCTGCATTTTTTTTAAGAGACGGGCTGATACAGTTGATACATTTTTTTCACCTTTAAAAACTATTGACCTTAGTGATTTTCTTAGTCCCATAATTGAAACCACACCCCATTGTTTCCAAAAAACAAACAAACAAAAAATCCCAGTTATAACTATGAGCTCATCTCCAAAAGCATTCAAGAATTCAAAACACACACTGTCACACATATTGTCCAAGTATCAGTCATGGAAGGGACGTTGTGCTTTGAGATTCTTTTAAAGCTGAGTTCACTTGTGCCCAAACAGTCTGAATTGAAAACATTCATACTTGTTTATATATTTCAGCTGTTATCGCAAACCACATATAAATCTATATCCACCCTCAATGCCATTTTGCCTCATTTTCAAGTTTAAGTACAACTTTCAGTCATCAAACTGTGCTTTACTAGCCAGCACTTCAAAAGAGTCAATGTGAAGGGCATGTGGTGTGTATGTAAATATTGGCAGTAGATTATGGGCTGATTCTGATTATCTCTACCGAAGGCCTAACGCTTTCTCTCCCTCTCAAACCTTCGGAGCAGTTCCAGCAATTAGCAAGTTAAAACTGTGAAGCTGCTTTTAAGTCTCACCTTTTTTCATCCCCTCTTGCGTTTCTGCGTTCACATTGGAACAGTGACATTGACTCATGGACTTTCCCAGGCAGTTCCTATTATTTGAAGTCAGAGTATTGATGTATTTGTTTAGAACCTCTTTTGGGTGGTTTGTAAACATCTTTTCATGTACAATTACATCAAAATAGATTCAAGACTAAGGCTTGGAACTGAAAACTGGTTTAATTTTATTAATCATATGACATTCTTTTTGTTAACATACTTTATTTTTTAGTACGGTACTTCGTACTAGTTATTCAACGGCACTGCAAATGAATTTACAGTATAGCGCGAGACAGACAAAGTGACCGTTTAGTCGATATTCCACTCTCTTTTTTTTTAGTAAATTTGAAACAGCAGCGCATGCAGTTTGATTCCAGAATGAGTTGGTTCTTTTTAGTGAATCGGGAACATAACCAGGAACGTAACCAGTGTAGTCCGCTTGACTTAAACGAGTGACTCGGTTGGTTTTAGTGAATGAATCAAACAACTAATCTTACAGCTAATTCAGTGTGGTTATTGACTGCTTGCTCATATCAACGTGTAGCTTCACATTATGCGTTTTGTCAATATTGTTTTATAAAAATAAATGAAAGATAGGCTTATGTAAACATGTTTTTGCTTGTTCAGTATTATTCAAGATGAGTCCAACTATTCAAATTCATTTATGTGGCCTCTAAAAAGACTGTGAAAGCTCACCTAATTTAAAAATTTTGGTATTGAAATTAATTCATCATTTGCCACTGGATCTGTTTCTTTTTTTCCAAATACTTATTTCAAATATTTATTCCTTAAAAGACATTTACCATTCCCATTATTTTTGTAAATAGTGAATGATCAACAAAGTATAAATTAATGTGAAAAAAGGCCTTTTTCCTGATAACTTCCAAGCCAACAAACAAATGACATTAAGACCTCAATAAAGAAATAAACAAGGAATATAAATACAAATACCTTTTGTATAAGTCTGTAATCCCCTGTTGGCTCATGAAAGAGCCACAGAGTCATTTGGCTCTCGCAGGGAGAAACCGATTCAGATGCATCATACATATTCAGTGTGCAGCGCTGAAGGAATTCCCATTTGTTGGTTTTAGCTGAAATATATATTGTGACCTTCACAGCTTCACAACTTCACTCTTTCCCCAAAGGAATCTGTGGCTTGTTGACCAAACCACAGGAGCAGCTGTGAATATTTCATTCCAGAAAGGTTGCTTGGAGAGCGGCAATAGACAGGGCTGATTTTAACAGCCCCGAGGGTAGCGGCACCGCTGCGTATTTTTGGATCTAGATGTGGTGACATTGAGCCAAGCCCAAGGAGTTCCAGTAACAGAGGTGCTCTCCTATCATTAATGATCAACAGGTCTCTGAAACACGCTAACCTTATGTCAGCTAACACAAAAAGTAAAAGTGCTAAATATAGTGGCTTTTCAGACTGCACTTACAGCACGTGTTAAACACAAGGCCAGTTCAGACTGAGATTTGGATCTGTTATGATCTCTCGAGGTTTCCAATTTCTGTTCAGCAGGTGTGTCAAACATTTGCCTTGGCTTTGGCTGAGATGAAGCGTGTGTTTATCAATTCAGCTCGAGTGAGTGAGAGAAACAGAGAGACCGAGAGCCTGCCAACTCCAGACAACTCCGACCCTTCAGGAGAACAGAGAACTGAATTTACAAATTAATACGAAGCCTTATTCTGCATTTGAATGTAAGTTAATGCAACCAAAGCGGGGGTGTATTTTTCTTGCTTTTTTCATCCGTACTGGGATAAGACCAACATTACTTGTCAGATGTGA
Source organism: Anabarilius grahami (assembly GCA_003731715.1). Lineage (NCBI taxonomy): Eukaryota > Metazoa > Chordata > Actinopteri > Cypriniformes > Xenocyprididae > Anabarilius > Anabarilius grahami. The sequence goes on from RJVU01035392.1 coordinate 6,831,473, forward strand.
TTTGAAAACATGAAAGTATCCAATTGAGATGGCAAGATAGCTCAAGATCTTTCACAGACGGGCTTTTCTTGCCCAATCTAAAGCGTGTGTGATGTTCATATGGGGTTGTAACTTGGGTTTGGCAAACATGCTGCTAATAAAGTTGGTGTTTATTCGGTCCGTCAACCACATTAATGCCTTTTATCCAATAACTTTGTTTTCTAGAACAGCAAATGAGCTTGATTAAAGACAACTGCGATCTGTTTAAAGGGTCTGCTTTGGGCTTGAAAAACATGAGGTTTTATAGTGGTTGAGGCTTAGTGGTTGTAAGTACACATTGACCATTTCCCCATAAAAAGAGGGTTTTTTCCATATTTTGCTTTCAGTATAATTGCATTGTTCTAAAGCATAAAATTCAATATCAAATCTTGTGTTTCATTTTCATCCCTTCTAAAGTTTTGTGGCCTACAGAGAATTGAGCAGAACTTTTCATTGACCCGTGAATCTGGAGTCATCAAACTTTGCCACTGTATGATCAACAGTCGCTTCAGAACCACGGACAGCTCTGGTTTAGTCTTTATGGAAAGTTGGGCTGATTTGAATTGACAGCTACAGTATGTACAGTAGACCAAAGACTAGACATTCAAGGATTGCTGACCAAAAATTCCTAAATAGATTTTATATAACCAGTTCTCCTTAAAAGTTAGTCAGCACATTCTGATTCAAAGGGTTACATCAAGAACAGTTGCATAACAGAATTTTCAACTCACATTTATTTGAATAACACTTTTCATAATACATATAGTTTTAAAGCAGCTTTACAGAAAATGTGTGTTTATGTTACAGTAAGAGTTATCAGGTGACTGTGCCAAAGTAATATCCATATTCAGGGGTGCGTCTAAGTGGTACGCAGGTGCGCATGCGCGGTAAAAAATAAACGATGCGCTCCAGAAAACATGAAGGGAAGCGCTTTTGAGTACCAACATTTTTGAGGACCGGTTCACAGGGACACGTTTACTTACTGGAGTAGGATTTCTCTGGTAAGATAGCAATCATGATGATAAGTGTGTTCTTTAATTATTAGGTGTACAACGGATCGCAGTTAATCCGTGACTCGTACGGATAAGGTTCAACGGTTCGGCACGCATGTGATTCGCGGATTACCTGCAAAATTTAACCATCATAGAGTGAAAATGTATCATTTGGACGTGTTTTGTCTCGCCAATTAACACATTCAAACGATTTTAAAAGCGGAAGAAGAGGCGAAAATGGGGACTCGCGAGCTGTTATCGCGCGCACACACACAGAGAGAGAGAGAGAGAGAGAGAGAGAGAGAGAGAGAGAGAGAGATAGAGAGACACAGACAGCGCTCGAACACCGAATTAATTCCTCTTTCGCGTTGACTTGCGCTTGAACGGACACATACACACAACATTATGTAAAAATACCTGTCTCGGCAAGTATCGGTTATGTCATAAGTGAACAGTTGAGAAAGATGTGTGTCAGTTATTCGGTCCGTGCTTTCCTTCTTAAAGTGACAGCAGCCTTTGCTGTTGTCTGTGTCATTAATGTTAGTAAAATAAAAAAATCATTGTCATCATCTACCATGTTCGAGAGAAAAGAAGATAGTGAGGAGAGCGGTCAGGAGGAAAGTGATGAGGACAGCTTATAGGATAAGTGTGTCACGTAAAGTGTGAGTACCAAGCAACATCTCCAGGTGCTCCCTTGAGAACCAGACCAAAAAACTCATGTGCACCCCTGTCCATATTGCAGAAATGTACAATATAGATCATGCACTTTCACATCATTTAGGCTATGTCTTTGCCTCACTGATTAGCAATTAAACCCCTTTATGCTAAGATATAGAATACTTTACCAAATGAAGCATTTGTGTCAGTCTTGACAAAGTTACCAAATCAAGGCTTTCGCAGTAAACGGCCTCACTGATGCAGATGAACTGAATTACAGAAACTGTATGGGAGTAGTTTGGCTGTCTGTATGATTTTGATAATGACGGCAAGTTCTTCACCCGCTGGATGAAATTATGTCAGGATCATGAGAAATAATTCATTAAATGTGTGAGGCGAGATAATTCGTAGAAACCCGAGCCCACCTGCCCGTTCCTCTCCTTCACAATCTGAAGGCATCCAAAAAACATGCAATTGGATCAAACATGTCAAGAAGTGTTTAACCGAACAGACAGAAGGAACACAAACATATCTGTGGTGTTTTGACACAAACGCTTTCTCTTTTTTTTTAGTTTGTCCAAGGAAAGTGAAGATATAACACATTTTCCTTGCAATTTGCTCGGTTTGATTGGGTTTTGCTGAAAAAGGAACTTGATACCTTTAGGTTGCGTAGCTATTTGCCGTATCCAAACTTTTTTCAGTGCTCCGTCCACAGCATTCCATCCGCATGCATTATTTTGTTTTCCTGTGGGTAATATCTGGGTGGGCTGGCTTGTTGTCACACATGGTGTGTGTGTCTGTGATGAGAAACCTCAGGGATTCTGCCTGCAAGCTTTGGAGGACTCTCAGCGGTGAGAGGTCTGGGAGCTCTCGTCTTCAAGGCCGCATTGCGTCATTACCTAACGCTAACGCTGGACATCTGGCCTTGACATGAAACTTCCCCTTTATCACCTGCTTATTGGACAGAAAAACAAGTCTGGTTCCTCTCAAAAGGACACACGTCTTACCTTACTTCTTACTGTGTGGAAGACTTTTTGTATTTGTTGTTTTTATAAAATGAGAGACTGACGACTTTTGGAGCGTTTCAACACCTGTCCTCCCCTATGATCGACTATTCATGGCGTTAGTGGAAGGATTTCAAAGGAATCAACAAGAGTGGATGTTGAAAGAAAGTTTGTGGTGTGCAAAATGAACATTTTTAGGGGATAGAGGATATTTGGAGTTGTTAGGAATACCACAAGTGATGAAAAAAGAATGGAAAAGAATATGAATTCTTTACTTTTGTTGGATCATCTTTGGTATTTGGGGGCAAGCATATTGTCTTTAGACCGCAAAATGTGAGACATCACCGATACTTTTTATGGGGAATTTCAGTGATAAAGTGTGTTTAAGCTCGTGTTTCACGGAACAAACGGAACCCCGGTTATACTGTTACAATAAAACTTCTGTCACCGTGACTTTTATTCACAAATCCTGATGTTCTATCAGTCTGCCTACTGAGGCGGATATTGAACAGAGCTTCATGTAATTTGAACTTAACCCTGGAGTCTTTCCAGAGCTGTATGAATAAGACCTGACCTCCCTCAGACTACACACCAAATGCTAATAATCATGGTTTCGAAATGTCACAGTCAATTTAGCGGGTTAATGTGTGATAGTTCAACAATATCAGTTGGACTCGTATAGTCCCGTATAGTGTGACAGCGCAATATCCCAATCCTGCAAAATGAAATATAATTTTAATGATTGTGTCTGGCATACTCTCTGATGCGTTCACTGAAAAATAAAGCAGGCCCTCCAAACTGGGCGTTTCGCTTGATTTCCTTGGAATTGCAGCTCGGCTAAAGCATGGCAAGTACAGGGTTAATATTTCATTTTCATTTTAGGTGGCGTGACTGCCAAACGCCTAAAAATCTGCACCATATGTTGAATGTCCAACAGTTGAGGCTGAACCTATTGAAATTATGAAAACTGTGAAGAAAAATGAAAAAAGTGTTTTTTGCTAGTATTTGGCAACATCTTTTAAGGGCTGAGAAATGATGAGGTCCATTAATGCCGCTGGAACACTATGTGAATTTTTCATCTATGCCTGATGTGTGGGAAGATCAAACATGCGCTCAGAAAAGCATTCATACCCCGTTCAAAATAAGATTTAAATAGCGCAGATCAGTCTCTCTTATATGTATATAAATATAAATTTCAAAGACGAAAAACAAAACAGCAGGTGCTGCCTTGTGATTTCATATGGCTATACACAAATTTCACATTCTGTAACATATGTATACATAAAGTCTGAGCTCTGTTTTGAGGAATGGTTGCACATTACATAAGTATGTGATGCTTTTAATATAATATTATGGTATTTTTTTCTGCTGACTTCGGCGTGACATTTTATAACTAACAAAGCAATTGCACAACCAGCTGCACTTCCAAAAAATACAAAATGTGTCAGGCTTCTTCAACCTCTTGTCCTGAGACACTTTAGTGGTAAAATTACCCAGAAAGTACACATTTTAAAAGCCTCTTCAGAAAATGTAAAACACATGCTTCCCACATATGCAAGCAATAAACATCCTCTGGCCCTTTGTCCCCAATTTCAGCCATCACAAGTCTAGATAATAGCTATAAGGAGTGCCCAAAACATTTTTATTGAATTTAGTGTTATACTTTATTTTTTCCCTTTTTTTCAAGGTCAATAAAAAAGAATCAATAGGTTAATCCCAGTTCTGGGGACAAAAAAAAAGAAAAGAAGTGTTGATTCTACTTAACTGCATTTTTCAGTAGTGTGCCTTTAGCTGTTTTTTAACACGACAAGCTGGTTTTTCCAAGTACTGGTGCAGTGTAAAAAAGCCCTAAATCTTTTTTGTTTTCATCACATTGTATTGCACACACGGCTTTAAAGCCTTGCGAGCTGATGTTCGATGTTGAGCTCTGTTCGTTCAGACAGTTTGTCAATAAACCAGCTCATTCATTCATTTACATAATTTGTATATGTATATGATACTGATAATATACTAAAAGTCATTGCCACTTTAAAAAGGTTTAATGCAGTTACTTAATGTAGTAGAATATTGTGTAACTTTTTTCTTTTACCTTCAAGCTTGACTTGTTTAAGTACTTTACAGTACAAGTAGTTTGTAGCTTTGCAAGCCACAGTTTTAAAGTACACTCTAAAAAATGTTGGGTTAAAAACAACCCAAGTTGGGTTGAAAATGGACAAAACTCAACGACTGGGTAGTTTCAACCTAGCAGTTGGGTTAAATGTTTGCCCATGCTGGGCAGTTTTATTTAACCCAACTATTGTTTCAAAATTTACTATAAGGCTGGCTTAAAATAAACCTAAAATAGGTTGGAAATTAAAAATCAGACACATAATTACTAGAGGCAACACTAATAATCAAAAGGTGAACATTTATTAATTTTCAGCAATTTTATAAATGTTTATTGTTTAATTAGTATTCATTAAACATATTAATAAATGTAAATTTCCAACATACATTGGGTTCCTTTTAAGCAAGTAATACCGTAATTTTTAAACAATAGTTGAGTTAAATAAAACTACCCAGCAGGTTGGGTAAATATTTATCCCAACGGCTGGGTTAAAACAACCCATTTGCTGAGTTAAAACAACTCAATTTCTTGGTTTGTCCATTTTCAACCCAACTTGGGTTGTTTTTAACCCAGCATTTTAAAGTGTAAAAAAGACAAATTGAGAATTTTTTCTTTGGTTTTCAATTTTTTGTTCAGTAATATTATTATTTTAACCATAGTATGTATACTATACTCAATAAAAAAGGCACACTTTTGTAGAGCACACTACAAGTGTACCATAATTGAGACATACACTACATAACATTACTGAGTTTCACTTTGTATTTGTCATATACTGTAGGTTTATGGACTCCTACTGCAGAAAAATCAACTAAATTAGAACTAGTTCCACAAAGGCTTTGTTTCCCTTGTATAAAAAGTTCCTAACCGCAGTGTCACTCCCTCATTTGTGCACTAGCAGTAGCATTCGTTTTGTGTGGTCATTCTGTGGGAACTATATTTCAAGTGGAAAGTATTGATCTCTTACGGGCAACTGCAAGCTATTACTCCTTCTTGTCTAGAAGCTTAAAAGGGTGTGCCGAATGACACAGCTTACTATTATTGTTTCAACATTTTGAAGCACTGCAATTACGCTGTAAAATCAACCCCAAAAAACGTAATGTTGTTCCTGTCTATCAGTGAGGTGGGAGAAAGGACAGTTTGATGAAAGGGATGTTTCATAAAGACCTCATAAAGCGTGGCCTGCAACATGGGTTTGTTTTGAAAGAAAACAAGTGACATGAGACCGCTAAGCCTGCTCAGGTCTCTCTTGTTGGGTTCAATTTCCTTATCTCTTCTCCTCTGGTTTCTTTACAATATCCTTCTTCCATTTTTTTATGGTGCCTCTCATGCAGGACGCAAGTCATTGCAACAAGCACTTTAAAAACTAACATACTGTCTGGCCAAAGTAACAAATCCCATATGTCTCAGAATTGTAGTCTCTTTTTTTTTTCCTTTAGACACAGTGCAATGTGTCGTCCTGTACTTTTAAGCTTAAATATTTTAGACCCTCCAGCTGTCCATACTGTACAGTTTAGGCCAATCACATCTATCATGTGTCTTTCATTAAACATATACCATAACAAATGTTCTGCCATATTTTGACACAGGTGACATCAAATGTGCAGCATACAGAACTAATCATGCACAAATTGTATCTCAATCACAAATGTAGTGTTTTGCATTATTACCTGTAGGCCTTCATTATAATAAAGTAAGTCTCTTTCCGGCCCTGATATGTGATATATTTATCAAAACTTTAAATCAGATTGCCCACTTTAATGTCGGATCATAAAATTGGCCCTGAACTCTCTAGACTGCCAAGATCTGTGTTTGTTGACTTAATGTACCAGGAAGTGGATTTTATCTGTCTCTTTTTTGTCAACCAGTCAAGCGCACAACAAATGCCACATAAAACAGATTTTTCATATAACAAATAAAAATGTACACTATAATATAACAAGGAATACTATTATGGTCTACATTTTGTTTGTAAGTCCTGTATAAATACACTTCTGGCGCATAAAAAAATCAGGAAAATTTGTGACGTTATTGCATGCTATCTATTTTAGCCAATAATCACTTTTCCACAGCAAAAATAGCACTTTTGATGTAACAAATGCCTGTAAGCCAAGCATAGTGCTTCAATTCTCAAAAAGAAAGAGGTTACATTTATGGCAGCGGCTTTTTGCACTAAGTGCACTAATAGATGCTATTTACACTAAGTGAAAATAGCATATTCTATTTACACTAAGTGACAATAGCAGCATTTTCTTAGCGATTTGCTATTTACACTAGGCGAAAATAGCAAAAGATTCTATTTACACCATGTAAAAGTTCTTTGCAATAAGAGTAAATAGTAATTAGATGCTATCTATAGGCTAATTTATATTGGCAGATACTATTTGCACCTCAGTATTTTTGTACATTAACATAATGCTATAATATCATAGAGTGTAAATGATTATATTTATTAAAATTATTAAATGGATGCTGCCTTATTGGGAGAATAAAAACCCTCCCTACAACTTCCCCTAATCCTACCCAATAAACACTTAATATTATTAAACACTCGTTCACAGATTATTTCCACTTTTAGAATATTATTTTCATTTTTATTGAAAATAAATGCAAGCTCGCCAAAAGGCATATTCGTACCCGTGTCGATCGCGTTAAAAGCCACATCTGCGAGCCTTACTTGCTACTGCTGCCCCACTGAAGACGTTGAATTTTGCACGTCTTTTTTAAAACTTGAGTGGCCCAACCTGACGTTGGTGGGCGGAGCTAGTGTAAATAGCGTTTGCCAACAAGGGACGCTATTTGCACTTAGTGTAAATAGACACGCCGTACATTTATGGATGTTTCGCAAATTTTTGCGGAGAAAATCCAGTCATTTAAATAGGAATTTTGTGTAAAGGTAAAAGTTTACTTTTTCCCACGTTGATTTCGCAACATGCTCAAATTGGTCACATGCATCACTACCTTCAGTCAGTTGATGGTGAGAAAAAGCAACGCAAAAACGTGTTACTTTTTACATAAGAAAGTAACCATTAGTTTATTTTTATAATGGGTTACTCAATATTGTACTTTAAAATGTAACGTTCCCTAGCACTTTTGTCAACAAACTACCACAAACTTCTATGGCAGATGGCCTCCCCTCCCTCATCTCTTCCCCTTTTCTTGTGAAATGTGGACCTGCGAGCTCTGTTGGTCTGTCTTTTCTCACCTCCACTCATTTGGGCCTTGATAAGAGCTCTCCAGCTGGGGCTCAGCAGGGCTGCGACGCTTCATCACACAATGTCTTAGTGCGCTGTTCTCATTTACACACGCTCCTATTGGCCCACGGCATCACGCTTGTTTTTTACAAGAAAGGCACTTTTAACCATATGTATACAATACAAATTAAGTTTACCTTGGCCAGCAAGGCTTAAAAGCCAGTGTCCTCAACCCTGCTTTAAAAGAGCTAAATAACTGCGGAGGGTCTGACATCAAACAAGAGAGGAAACCAGGGGGAACGGGGAAGGGGGAATGTCTGACCAGACTCTGAGCCTTCAATACGAAGGGAACAGAAGCTGGGTGCCATGTCATTTAATTAGCGAGAACGTCTACTCTGTAGTTTTCTTGTGAGTTTCAGTCACGGAAGAATTACATCTCCAGGATGTTTGTCATGGTGTTGTTTGCAACTATGGCCTACAGGTTGAAATTAAAAGGACATCATTTGTTTATGTTTGTCCATTTAAGGGGCAGAATTACCTTGACGCTTCAAATAAACTAACTAGGGACACGGTTGTTGTTGTTGTTGATGTAGGTTTTTTCTTTCTTTTTAGATTTGATGTTTTTTTTAAAGTTAGTGATTCAATTAGTATGCTGAAACCACGTCTGCAGCTGTAAATACTGTAAATTTAGATGGAAATATTTGGTTGTTGCATCAAATTTCACTGCTTTTTCAAGATTTTGAGAGTCTCGCCATTAGGCTTAAGATGGCCCTAAACATATTCTAAATCCCTAACTGCATCTTAGGTAAACACAACGTAACAAATACATTCAATCGAACCAGTTTAATTTACCAATTTAAATATATTCAACCCAGGCTCATGGAAACATAACATAGTATTGTGCAAGGAACTGTGTGAAAATACATTTTTATTAATCAATAATCTGTGCCTGCAATTTGTGTAAAAAAACGTTGTTGTTTTACTGCAACTAGTGGTCATTTCAGCTGGAAATTGCATTGAGTTGAATGTATAGGCTAGGTTGAAAATAATGGTTTGGCAGCCTACAGACTAACTGATTCTGAAAAGATGCCAATTTGCACATCACCAACACAAACGCAAATGAGTCCTAACCATTCTTAACAAGGTTCAGTGTAATTTTCTCCACAGGAAAACATTGATATCTCTAATATATACACTTGAGGGCCTCAGCGGTAATGACATCTTGCCCCAGACAAAGATATATCATCTAGCAAATAGGCTGTATGAAGACTGGCATGTGGCAAATGGGGTTAGTTTTCATCGGTTTTCCCATCTGCCCCGGCTGTAACCTGGGGGGGGCTTAAGGGGGGCTGGTTAAGGCATACTGAGTCGGCTGTCAACCCCCATTTACCGCTGATCCAAAAGCACTACTTACAGTCCCCCATAGGTCCTCAGGCGGTGAGTTATCCGTACTGCAGCAACTCCGGATCTCTTCTTTCCTAAATTCCCTGGTATTCTGTAAAAAAACTCAAATAATATAATATAATGAGAAAGAAAGAAATGAAAACAGCCAATAACAACATCAATCTAATTCCACACAATTACTGCAATATTCATGTGCTGAGAGAAGAGTATTACATAATGCATGGATTAGCTAGTAACTATTATTAATGATAAGTTACAGTAAATTATGTAAGTTTTTGAAACATTTTGATGACTCAAGTTTTAGGGATAAATCTGTTTTGGGGTGAACGAGTCATGAGTCATCAAGTCATCATCAAGTTGTTTCAATGATAATATGTGAAGAAAAATATTTTTCACCACATTCACTAAAAAAATGTAGAACTCCATTAAAAATATTCTACAGATGTTGTGGAAAAGCCTGGCAAGAGTGACATCCATCTGACAATGAAATCCTGGGTGTTCACTTAGCGCATGAATGACAGACCACCAAACCGCTGCCTTCATTAGATGTTTTATCAGCGGCCTAAAGGCTTATTTCTTGATGAGTCTCCCAGACCAGGACTTGTAGAAGATAAAGTCAGGATGTGCCTTTAGTGCCAGATCATAAATGCCAGCACAGTGGTGCTTCTGGTCTGTATCCATTCCCTAGGTAAACCCACAATGCCACAAGAATCCACATGGCTGGAAGAGTTTAACTAGAAACTGACAGAGTAAAAGGGGAAGTCAACATTGAGCTGAGCTGAACTGTGAACTGGCTGGGGAGGTGTGGAACTCAGCCATAATGTCCCAGGTCAGGTTAAGTGTGTTTTCAGAGGAGGGTTTGTTAATAGGACGTGTTTCAACTCCCACTTATAAATGAAAGTGTCATTTACAAGCGGGAATGTGCCAAGTAAATCTATGCTTATATTTCTTGAAAACGGAATTTTATTTATATTAAAAAGAAACATCTGCATGTCATTTGCAAATGTGTTACTTTATGTCACTTTATTTATAAAGCAAAATTATTATTATTATTATTATCTTACCAATCAGTAATAAAAGACAGAGTGGTTACTGAATCAACATCCAACTTACCGAACAGCAAGTTGTTATGAAAATTCATTTAGTTTATTATATAAAATGTATTTTCTATTTATCATAATATATTATTTATGATTTCTTTATTACTATACATAGCAAATAATGGTCAAGGGAAAACAAACTAATGTAGGAAACACTGTGCTGTATATAAAATAGATAATTATAAAACATATGAATAAAACACAATTTGATTTGATGTCTCCAAGCTTGTAAAAATTCTTGGAATTTTTCCAGACTCACATTATTTCCAACCCTGGCTTTCATCCTAAGAAAGATTCTTAAATTCTCCCCCAGAAACACCCAAGGGGTCAAGTATGTTGGATTAAACCATCTTTTCAGGTGCTGGCTCTGGTTCTCACATTAGCAGCCTTACATGTCTACAATATTACCAATTGGATGCCTTTTATGCATACCTTTTTGACATCTTTGTGAGACTGAAATTCAAGTCAGCAAGGGGGGAAAAATGTTAAATTGGCTATGTGAAAACTATGCGAAAAGAAGAACTCTGCAGTCTAACCGCAGAGAAACAAAAACACCTCTTTAAAAGTGGCATGAGCTTGTGATAGAACAAGGGTCACCGTTCCTCGGTTGTTCTTTCACTCAATCTCGCCCCTTTCCCTGGAGAGGACTGTTTCTCAAGGCAAACCTGTTTGTAGTTACAGGGTTTGTTGTGCTCCTCTGTTTTGTAGGTCAACATGTCCTCCCCCCCATTAATTGGTGGCTCAGTGTATCACGCAAGGAGAGTCACAGCTGCTTCGCATTATACAGGGAGAAATGCTGGTGGAAGCTGGTCATCTCTGCTCGGAGCAGGTTCCCTATAATGTACCTCTAATGTAGATTGACTTACTGAGCCCCATCATGGGCTCCTCTAACTGAAAACTACTATACTTCACCAACTGTGACCAAAGTACTGGTTTTATATCTATACAAGCAAACAAACACCCTCTATTTTGTATACACAATGAGGTTGGGCACAGTTTTGTACGCTACCTCAGGCGCATGAGCGCGTGGGACTCCAGTGCAGACACATCGGGATGTGGGACAGGTTAATGCTGCAGTATAGCTGGCCTCACATGATAAGTGATTTACACGCATTTTCCCTTTAATGCCAGGTGCTTTAGGCATAACAAAGGCTAGTACAAAACATGTGCATTTTGATTATTATTAAAATCAGCAACTCCTAGTCCTAAAGAGAAACTGTGGTACTTAAGCAAACTTTTTGCTTATTGTTTTTTTTTTTTTAAATACAGTAAATTCAGACATACTACTGTTTTTCACCTACTATACTATAAAAATGCATACAGTAGTATGCATTTTTTAATGCAGCCAATCACTTGCATTGTTTCTGAAAGAATCAGTGTTTTGAAAGATTCAGCAAATTAATTATTCAATGATTTGTGATCATTTGTCATTAATGAAGACTGTCACCACCTACAGTGTGACCTGAAGAATTCAGTCACTAAAAATCCACACCAATAGTGCACTGACTGACTAGAACACGGAAACATAGACAAGCAGTATGCTGCTTCATCAATCAGATTCAAATACTGTAACTGTTGTACAATTTAAATTTACAGCATGTAAGGCCAAGTTTAGGGAAAAAATAAGAGGTCTGGTTTAATGTTTTCTTATGCTTTCTCTTAGTAACAGATTGCTGAAGTAACACACACATTGTTAATGTGGCAGGTGAGAATTTACTACTCGCCTTGAGGGGCGAGCTGTTTGCGGTATCCAAATGGTGTGATTCAGTTTAAGATCACACGCACATTAAAATCATTAAACAATATTATGCAGTAATAGCTACACAATACGTCTTCAAAAAAGTACTCAACTATCATAGGCCACCTAACACGTACATGTGTAGATCAGTATGTTCGCCTGGTACTGTGGCCCTAACAAGCAACAGAATTGAATGAGAAAACAGATCCTACATCATGCAAGCATCTCCTTTTTGTTGTTTTTGTTTCTTGAAATAGCTTGTGATTAACCTCACCCTCTCACAGCCTCCTGATCTTCTACTTGTCCTGGGCCTCATATTGAGATTTAGCAAACAGAGAATTAGTAAACCCCCTCCTTACTAGTTCTGTGCTTAACCCCGGCCACCTACACTGCCATAGGGTGACTCTGGGAGGACCTCGTTTTTAAAAAGGAAAAAGGGAAAAACTATCAATTCAAGACACATGTTAGGGAGCATAGCCTTTTCCCTTTAAATAGAATAACCAATTACAAATGCAGGAGTGGAAAATGTGAGGTGAAAAGGGCCAAGGAAAATTTTTTGTTTTGTTTTGTTATTGAAATGTATTGCTAGTGCCAAGTATCTTGTCAGAAAAGGAGCCCACAGAATGAAGTTACATCATCTACCAGTAGAGGCTAACTGGACCATGCTTTCAAAGCTAAACCGGTTCTCCAAAAAAGTTACAATTTGGGCATATAAACAAAAAGGAAATCACATATTATTAACAGTATCACAATGAAACTAACCAATATCAAACTAACTTAAGTAGCATTTGGGGTCAAGTTGTTTTTTTTTTGTTGTTGTTTTTTTTCAAAATGTATTGAAATTTAGCAAGGATGCATTAAATTGATCAAAAGTAACAGTAAAGACTTCTATTACTAAAGATTTATATTTCAAATGAAATAAATGTCATTCTTTTGAACTTTCTATTAATCAAAGAATCCTGAAAAAAATAAATGTATCTGTTCGTAAATATGGGAAGAAGAAGGCGGGAACCGGCGAAAATTCAACATAAATTTTAATTTCAAAATAAACGAAGAACAAAACAAAAGTAATGCCGGCAGACCCTCGCGGACGTCTGCCGGCCACACAAACATAATAAAACATAAAATAAAGTCCAGGCCTGGTCCTCTCTCGTCCTTCACTGTCGTCGCTCCTCCTTTTATGCTTCCGGAGCTCCTCCGTGAGAGACTCAAGGCCGGTGCGCCTCGCAGGTGGAGCTCGTTATCTCTCACGTCACCGGCCTCGCACCGTTCCCTCACGGCTCTCGCCCGCCCTGCTCGTCACATACCCCCATCGCCCCTCGCAGGCCGGGGGGTACTCCCGAGACTGCGCTCTACTCCCCCCCGGGGCCTGTCTCGGCGGCCGCAGCACCAGGGGGTAAGGACAGACGAGACGAGAGAAAGGAGACGGAAGCAAGGGGAGCGACAGGACGAGAGAGGGGAGAGAGGAGAGAGGAAAAAAAAAAATTCTGGGTCCGGTTCCCAGACACACTGCCGCTCGGTCCTCAGCCTGCCGAGAGGCTCTTCCTTGCGGTGCCATGCGATGGCACTGGACGCTCGGTGGACGGCCCGATTCTCGACCGCCTCCTGGCGGCCGGCGATGGCTCCTCCGGTTGAGGGCAACCGGCAGCGAGTCAGCCGTCCCCTGCTCCTCCCCTTAATGGCGGACGGTATAGCAGGCTCCGGCCCACGGCAGACGACGGCACTCCTCTGCTCCCTCCAGGACGGCAGCCACCCCATCTCGTCCCAGGAGCACGGCATCCGGGTCTCCGTCCCACCTTTCACAAGGCTCCAGTACCACCATCTCGGGCAGCCTCTCGCGGTCTTCACTCCCGCGCTGCCCGAACTTCGCAGCACCGCGATCCCCCTCAGCAGCGAGGGCTCTCCGACAGCATGTCCCTCCTTCCTCCCGGGTTTCGGCACCAATGTAACAGTTCGTAAATATGGGAAGAAGGAGGCGGGAACCGGCGAAAATTCAACATAAATTTTAATTTCAAAATAAACGAAGAACAAAACGAAAGTAATGCCGGCAGACCCTCGCGGACGTCTGCCGGCCACACAAACATAATAAAACATAAAATAAAGTCCAGGCCTGGTCCTCTCTCGTCCTTCACTGTCGTCGCTCCTCCTTTTATGCTTCCGGAGCTCCTCCGTGAGAGACTCAAGGCCGGTGCACCTCGCAGGTGGAGCTCGTTATCTCTCGCGTCACCGGCCTCGCGCCGTTCCCTCACGGCTCTCGCCCGCCCTGCTCGTCACAGTATCATTTTCGCACACACACATCCTTGTTTATACTACTTTGTGGCGTCCAAATGACCCCACTAAGATAGTAAGATGAGGAATTTACGACATTGTGGGGTCCTTTAGTCGGACCCCACAAAGACAACATCTTAAAAGTCATATATAAGAATGTTTTTCAAAATCTTAAAAGTCACTATAGTATGGCCCTTACCTACACTATACCTAAACCTACCCGTCACAGGAACCTAACGTAATTTTAACATTCACATATATATATATATATATATATACACAGGTGCTGGTCATATAATTAGAATATCATCAAAAAATTGATTTATTTCACTAATTCCATTCAAAAAGTTAAACTTGTATATTATATTCATTCATTACACACAGACTGATATATTTCAAATGTTTATTTCTTTTAATTTTGATGATTATAACTGACAACTAAGGAAAATCCCAAATTCAGTATCTCAGAAAATTAGAATATTACTTAAGACCAATACAAAGAAAGGATTTTTAGAAATCTTGGCCAACTGAAAAGTATGAACATGAAAAGTATGAGCATGTACAGCACTCAATACTTAGTTGGGGCTCCTTTTGCCTGAATTACTGCAGCAATGCGGCGTGGCATGGAGTCGATCAGTCTGTGGCACTGCTCAGGTGTTGAAAGAGCCCAGGTTGCTCTGATAGTGGCCTTCAGCTCTTCTGCATTGTTGGGTCTGGCATATCGCATCTTCCTCTTCACAATACCCCATAGATTTTCTATAGGGTTAAGGTCAGGCGAGTTTGCTGGCCAATTAAGAACAGGGATACCATGGTCCTTAAACCAGGTACTGGTAGCTTTGGCACTGTGTGCAGGTGCCAAGTCCTGTTGGAAAATGAAATCTGCATCTCCATAAAGTAAGTCAGCAGCAGGAAGCATGAAGTGCTCTAAAACTTCCTGGTATACGGCTGCGTTGACCTTGGACCTCAGAAAACACAGTGGACCAACACCAGCAGATGACATGGCAAACCATCACTGACTGTGGAAACTTTACACTGGACCTCAAGCAACGTGGATTGTGTGCCTCTCCTCTCTTCCTCCAGACTCTGGGACCCTGATTTCCAAAGGAAATGCAAAATTTACTTTCATCAGAGAACATAACTTTGGACCACTCAGCAGCAGTCCAGTCCTTTTTTGTCTTTAGCCCAGGCGAGATGCTTCTGACGCTGTCTGTTGTTCAAGAGTGTCTTGACACAAGGAATGCGACAGCTGAAACCCATGTCTTGCATACGTCTGTGCGTAGTGGTTCTTGAAGCACTGACTCCAGCTGCAGTCCACTCTTTGTGAATCTCCCCCACATTTTTGAATGGGTTTTGTTTCACAATCCTCTCAAGGGTGCGGTTATCCCTATTGCTTGTACACTTTTTTCTACCACATCTTTTCCTTCCCTTCGCCTCTCTATTAATGTGCTTGGACACAGAGCTCTGTGAACAGCCAGCCTCTTTTGCAATGACCTTTTGTGTCTTGCCCTCCTTGTGCAAGGTGTCAATGGTCATCTTTTGGACAACTGTCAAGATACTGAGATACTGAATTCGGGATTTTCCTAAGTTCTCAGTTATAATAATCAAAATTAAAAGAAATAAACATTTGAAATATATCAGTCTGTGTGTAATGAATTAATATAATATACAAGTTTCACTTTTTGAATGGAATTAGTGAAATAAATCAACTTTTTGATGATATTCTAATTATATGACCAGCACCTGTATATATATATGAAGACTTCAGATGCAAAAGCCTCTAAGTGCCATCTGAAATTGTCTTATAAAATGAGCATTTTTATCAAGCTTGTATGTTTTTGTTCAGTTATTTCACTTTAATGGCAATGCAAGGGACCTATTAATTGCCATTAAAGTGAAATTACTGAACCTAAACATATGAGCTTGATAAAAATGCTCATTTTAGAAGAAAATTTCAGACGGCACTTAGAGGCTTTTGCATCTGAAGTCTTCATATATATATACAGTGGTACGGAAAGTATTCAGACCCCCTTAAATTTTTCACTCTTTGTTATATTGCAGCCATTTGCTAAAATCATTTAAGTTCATTTTTTTCCTCATTAATGTACACACAGCACCCTATATTGACAGAAAAACACAGAATTGTTGACATTTTTGCAGATTTATTAAAAAAGAAAAACTGAAATATCACATGGTCCTAAGTATTCAGACCCTTTGCTGTGACACTCATATATTTAACTCAGGTGCTGTCCATTTCTTCTGATCATCCTTGAGATGGTTCTACACCTTCATTTGAGTCCAGCTGTGTTTGATTATACTGATTGGACTTGATTAGGAAAGCCACACACCTGTCTATATATGACCTTACAGCTCACAGTGCATGTCAGAGCAAATGAGAATCATGAGGTCAAAGGAACTGCCTGAAGAGCTCAGAGACAGAATTGTGGCAAGGCACAGATCTGGCCAAGGTTACAAAACAATGTCTGCTGCACTTAAGGTTCCTAAGAGCACAGTGGCCTCCATAATCCTTAAATGGAAGACGTTTGGGACGACCAGAACCCTTCCTAGAGCTGGCCGTCCGGCCAAACTGAGCTATCGGGGGAGAAGAGCCTTGGTGAGAGAGGTAAAGAAGAACCCAAAGATCACTGTGGCTGAGCTCCAGAGATGCAGTCGGGAGATGGGAGAAAGTTGTAGAAAGTCAACCATCACTGCAGCCCTCCACCAGTCGGGGCTTTATGGCAGAGTGGCCCGACGGAAGCCTCTCCTCAGTGCAAGACACATGAAAGCCCGCATGGAGTTTGCTAAAAAACACCTGAAGGACTCCAAGATGGTGAGAAATAAGATTCTCTGGTCTGATGAGACCAAGATAGAACTTTTTGGCCTTAATTCTAAGCGGTATGTGTGGAGAAAACCAGGCACTGCTCATCACCTGTCCAATACAGTCCCAACAGTGAAGCATGGTGGTGGCAGCATCATGCTGTGGGGGTGTTTTTCAGCTGCAGGGACAGGACGACTGGTTGCAATCGAGGGAAAGATGAATGCGGCCAAGTACAGGGATATCCTGGACAAAAACCTTCTCCTGAGTGCTCAGGACCTCAGACTGGGCCAAAGGTTTACCTTCCAACAAGACAATGACCCTAAGGACACAGCTAAAATAACAAAGGAGTGGCTTCACAACAACTCCGTGACTGTTCTTGAATGGCCCAGCCAGAGTCCTGACTTAAACCCAATTGAGCATCTCTGGAGAGACCTAAAAAT
>RJVU01035392.1:6849565-6880716 GCA_003731715.1 Anabarilius grahami
ATATATATATATATATATATACACACACACTACACCTACCCATCACAGGAAACTGTGCACATTTTTACTTTCTCAAATAAACTCATTCTGTATGATTTATAAGCCTTTTGAAAAATGGGGACATGGGGTAATGTTCTCATAAGTCACCCTCTCCCTGTAATACCTGTCATACCCATGTCATTATACAAATTTGTGTCCTGATATGTCACAAAAACGTGCACACACACACACACACATGCACACACAGACAAAAACATTGATAATAAGTAATGTTTCTTGAGCAGAAAACCAGCATATTAGAATGATTTTTGATGGGTCATGTGACATTGAAGACTGGAGTAATGAAGCTGAAAATGAAGTTGTCATTACAGGAATAAATTACATTTTAAAATATATTTAAACAGAAACCAGTTTGATTCTGAAATTGTAATAATATTTCACAATATTACTGCTTTTACTGTAGTTTTGATCAAATAAATGAAACCTTGGTGAGCCTAAGAGACTTCTTTCAAAATATTCCATTTTGAGAATAAAGTACATTTGCGATATTCCTTTTATTTTTATTTAAGCATGGTTTACTTTCAGTGGCACAAAGTGTGAAGGATACATACATAAAACAAATACTGGAATCTTTGATAACCTTACAGACTAACTTCTGTCAAATCTAACATGAATAGATTTTGTGCCAGAGTCATAGCTGCTTTGCTTTTTGCCTGAGTTGCTGATTTTGAGGAGGAATGAGAAAAATGGCCTCCCACAAAGCTGAATTTACCCGTTTCACCACAAATTAGTCGCATAACCAACAGAGAAGAAAATTCAGCGCTAAATCAACATCTCCACAGAAAGGGCCAAAAACACAAAGAAGGAGAAAAACAATCAAATTCTTCTCAAAGAACGAGTAGCAAAAACAATCCAAGCGAGTGATATGTTGACTATAAGGTACTTTTCACACAATGGGCTTTTATAATTGTCTAAACATTACTAGAAATAGAAAGCAGTTGGGATCTGTCCGGCAAGACAACATATCAATGTTGCACCTAGAAAAACTAATAATAATAATAAAATGTAAAAAAAAAGATTAAGCATTTAGTGCCAATATCATGGTGTTAAACCACAAAAAAAATAGTTTTAGTACACCTTTTCCATTCCTTTCTCCCACATAATCTTGTAATTTCATACAGGTATTCAAATGTGGGGTGGAATATAAAAGTTGCATGAGCCAATGTCAACCACATACAATGGAATTCTCACAATGCTGCTTCCATTCCAGTAACCTCAGGGGCACAACTGACAGAAATCAGCCGAGAAGAGGAGACGTGCCCGCTCTATGAGCACTTACAAAACATCGAGAGGTTCAGATGAGAAGATACTGTGGGCAATGAGTTGTGGCCTTTTCCCGCCAAGCGAAGGGGGGTATGGCGTGGTGGTCCAGCTTTCCTCTCATTAGGATTCCTAATTATGGTGACTTGTAGGAGTAGGGCACTCTCCAAACGGCCAGTAACTGGTTATTAGAATATTATTACAAACATGAGAGGTTGGCCCTGGGCGGCTGATTGCCTGCTCACGTGGGAGGTGTAATTTGGCTGGAATGTTCAAGGCAGGGGGGACTTGGAATTGGTTGCCTAGTAATGAGAGCACCATGGCACATTCAGTAATTACCTGGACCAAAGGAAAATGAAGCAGGAGCTCAGATTATATCCCAAATTTGTTTTGATTTCTGTCTCCAATAAGGCGGGGAGAAATTAGCCAAATCCTTAGCCTTAATTTATCCCTCTGTTCGCTTTGGTCCTCTAAAATTGGCCACTGCCTCCCACCTGGAACCAGGTTGTAACCTGCTCCCTCAGCGCAGTCTATAAAAAAATAAAAAGATTTGAAATTAAATCAAAATGAAAAGGGACAAGAGGAATGGGAGTTTAAAAAACAAACAAACTAATTCTTCTGTAATTTTTCTTTCATTAACCAAATATGTAACATGGGCGTGTGGTGGCCATCTGCAATGAATATATAATATAATATAATATAATAATATTCTAGTTTAATTTGATGTTTATACTGTCTGGGTTTATGCATTATACCTCACATGTGCAACTATCAACAAGCAACCATAATATAATTTTATGTTATGTAAATACAATTTTATGTTATTTGTATGTTTTATGTTTTAATTTGTGTTTTTTATTTTTACATTCAAAACTATACTATACTAATTTTACTATAATAATACAGTAAAAAGCATATTTGGTGTGACACAATGTGATACAATTAACTGTGGTCATTTAATTCAAATTTCCAATTAGCGATCAAATGTTTCTTTTAAAATAAAATTTGGGTTTGTATTAAAGTCAGTCAGTCAGTGAATCATTCAGATTGATTATTGTTTATCATATGGGGTCCAAATGTGGTAATATGTATATAATGTGGATGGATGGATGGAACGATCAATAGATACAATGACATATACATGGATGGATGGATGGATGGATATACAACCGCATCAGCACATAAAAACACAAACATTGAATCATAGTGCCAAGATATTAAAATATGTGCAGAAAACAGACAGATTCAAGGCTTCTAGATTCTAATCTGACTTTAATTTGCTGTTGTTTGTACATTTGTGGAACATGTAAATGATGAAGAGAGCAGGTGGCCCCAATCATCTGGTCAGCAGCTGTCTTTCTGACATACTTATTATACCTTGACCAGGCACCAGAACACGAGCACACGCTTAGACACACATATGGTACAGAGCACAGGCTGAAATTGAAAGCTGCTTTCTCGGTCTCACTGTAAAATATCGGCAAAGAAGCACCGACTACGAGATTCCTGTCAAAAAGGGATTCTCCCTGTTTTTCTGCATTACTGGAATCCCACTCGCTGCCATTTCTGACAATGCATTGAGCAATTGTTTGACTTAAACAATTAAATTTTAATTGCAGTTTAACTGCAGTTAAATTAATAACAGCTGAAACAAACAATGATAATTTCCAATTGTGCTGAACAATAAAAACAAACAGTGCTGCAAGTCCTTAGATAACTGTAAAATAAGAGCAGTAAATGCAATTGAAAGCTCTTACCTCACAGACAGGCCCGTTGCTTGAATTCTTCAATATTTTATGGATGGGCCCCCACCCATACAGTCTGTAATGTAAAGTTTAGAGGGCTGGGACAATGCCAAAAGATCCTGCACAACAAGTTCTGGAACTGGCATAAAGCAGCATACATGATCATTTGTGCACTAAATTCAGAAAGAATAACAGCAATGGCATCACTGGGACACCTGATCATTTGCTTGCAAAGTTTGATATTGTTTTCTAGACTTTTCTACCCATCATCCATCATAATTAATAGTGGGAAAGTACAGAAAGTTTTACAAAAGCACCCATGGAAAAAAAGCGAAAATGAATGGAAAGTATTGGCCGATTAGGAAAGGTTATTGGTGTCACTTTATCTACTGTGTACAATAGTAGTAGTAGTACATATTTACATGCCATGTCAGGGGCTAAGGCTATTTTTATGGCAAGAAATGAGTAGCAAAATATAATAAAACTTATAATTAAGTCAAATATGTCAATAATGTCAAACAATTTGTCTAATTTGCTTCTATTTATATTTCGTCTAAGGACATGCACTCAGTTAAGACTCCTGAACTACAAAAGAACAAACTCTGAGCAATAAAACTTTCCTAATGTGCAAGACGGGAAGGGGGGAAAAAAAACATTTGTTTGTTAACAGCTAAGATAACGGCTGTTACATGAGAATCTCATTGCTGTCATCATCTGATCATTTCAGATATTGTGACAGTGTTTCCCATTCGTTACGTCTTTAGTGTTTTTACGGGAAAAGGGGGCGTCTATAAAATGCAGTATTAATCTTCTTGTGATGTCACTTCTCAGCTTTGTGCCTCTTGTGCACATTTTCCTGTTTTCACTGCTCTTGGGTCTCAGTCTGTTCCCTTTTTTGTTTCGGCCCTTTAAATTTAATTTCACATAAATTCATTCACAGTTCAAATTGCCATTTGTTTGGGTGAGGCAGAACTGGCAGTGCCCTCTCACCACACTAACTCATACATCACTGAATAAACCAACATTTAGACTACAAAGTGCCACCAAAACAAACTTTTGCATTCGAAAATGGGCCTAGTCTCAAGCGCACCACATGATGAGTTGTTACTGAACATTTTTGGTTTAAGCAGTTTGTTATATTTTTCACTTCTGCCACTATAGACCCGTCTTTTCATCCACAGCAATCCCTTTTAAATAGATCTGAGGTAAAATTTCAGTACAATTCCAGAAGAGTAAATGTGTCTGAAATTATATGCACTCTTAAATCTCTTTGATTTAACTGCAGACATCATACAATGGGAACATTGCTGGTCATATACAATAATAACAAGCAATGTTTTAGGCTTATGTCAAAACCAGTTAGGATGGACAAACTTTACAACATTGTGGATTTCACATTTATTTTTGTTAGAAATAAACAAACTCCATTATCAAGCCAAAAGACTGTGATTGAAATCATATTCTCATCTTACCCGCTGTCATTATGGTAAACCTATAATAACAAAACCTACAATTTTAAATTTGGATATTATCGTACTGATTTCTAGTTTTTTCAAACACATGAAATGCTTTACAGCAAAACAAACAAGCTAATACCAAGAACATCACATAATAGCATAAAAACACTAATACTCACTGATGTCTGTGTTGTTGTTTTCCCACCAAAGTGATGTCACTTCCTGGAGGATGATGTCTTTGAGGAACTGGCTTTTGTAAAAGGGATATTGCAAAAGACGGGATGAAAAGTGATATTGAGGATGTTGGGTGGACTATAAATTGATTTCCGACTAAAACAATATTTCCAAGAAAACATGGTTTTAAACACGCTGATTAAAGAAAGGAAAAAAAATGAATATGTCTGGAATATTTCTAAATAAATTGCTGTGTTTCATGTTAGAAGTTGAGGACGTCGCAAAAACAGCAACACCCAGTCAAATCAAAATAGTGAAATTATTTACAATTCACTGGTGGTATCACCAATTAATGGTGGTATTGTGATAAAAGAAAACTAATTATTATAGTTCCCATCTTAATAAATTGTGAGTTTAATGTTTTATTCAATATATTATATACAAGGTATACAAAGGTACATAGGCATGCCTAGTATGCATGGTTACTTCAGCAGGTAGCATGATCAGTTAAAACAGTCAATATTGGGGAGACCAAAATCATAACTTCAGCACCTCAGTGAGTTGATGCTCAACATCAGCAGTGCGGTTGAGCTGGTCTGCATTCACTCTCTGTGTCGACATAACCGCTCACAAACTTCGAGAGCAATGATCTCACTGTAGCGCTTCCTGTGTAATACACCAATGCCATCCATCACAGGGATAAACACCCATTAATACGCCATATCACTGGGTCTGTAAAATGTTGTATGAGTGACAAAGTTTGGACAAACTAAGTTAATTGAGTTCGTTGACAAAAACGTTTGTTGTGCAATTTCTAGCAGTTTAAATGTGTCTTTATTTTTTCACAGTTTTTTATGAGTTAAGAAAAGCTATAGGTTTATAACAAAACTGAGACCATTTCCATTACCATTCAAATCGGGACTTTGTTCTGAAAATCTGATTTACCACTAAATGTTAGGGTTAAGGTCACATATCACATTATTGGTAGGTCATCTTGAGCTTTTAGGTTAGATCCATTTGACTAACAACAAGGCAAACACTGTGAGTTCATTTTCCCTACAATCGATAACTGAGACAAAAGATTGTGTCAGTTGCATTTGTATGAAACGAGAGCGAGTTATACGAGAGGCATGAAATTAAGCACTGGTTTCTGTTACCTGCGTTGCCACTGGCTATGGTGAATATTAGAGAACATCAGACAACAGAACTGACCAATCAGAACTGAAAATTCCATTCTATATCATTGTGGTTCTTTTTCCATCATTTTTTGTCTCTCTTACAAAATAAGGCACAAAGGTAGCTTTTTAGCTTCAGACTGTAATTTCATCCAATCGGAGAATATGCATCTAATAGGAACAAGGTATGTTTGGAACAAGGTATCCTCAGTCGTATAGTGTACGATGCCTAGTTGTGTATGATGCTTAGTGGTGCAATGTGTTTCAGCCTTAAGTGAACCAGGACCACCAATGGTGCCCCCTCAGAAAAAATAATAAATAAATAGGAGCAGGACACCAGCAAGTTAACTGCTGACCTGATGTGGTCTATACATCAGTGCATGGCTTATTAGAGACTCTCCATCCATTCTCTCATGCTGGAGCACTGTAAACATCACTGATGGGATGATCCAGTGTGATTGTGCTGAAGCTCTTCATGCTGTCTTCCTCAGAGCCTTTTAACAGCCTCATTGCTTTTCATTTTATATCTTCCAAAACCTTTGATATCATATTATATGATTAATCTACCCATATAACAAACAGCATAGATAAAACGTAAACTAAGCATGATCTAGCGGCTAACGTGGACTTGTTATGCGTTTTATACTCTTTCTTCCCCCACACGAGTAGTAATCTATTGCTGAAATGTTAACTCAATTTGTCAGTGTTATCTTCATGTCAACAGTTTCCCTTAAATATTTATAATAGGCTCAGAGTGCTGAGAACCAGCAAGCACAGGATGAATCTGAGAATGTTAACATGCAGGACATTTTTTCCACAGAATCTCAAACTTGGGAAATGTGAAATGTCTCAAGCAACCTGATGAAGAGAAAGCAAAATCCCAAAGGTGAATCCATCAAGCCCTCTCTCATTAGTGCCTTTCCCCATGACTCATCCTTGCTTTTCTTCCCTTCATTGCTCAAGTGGGAATTAGCTTTTCCAGACGTGAGGATATTGGGATATTTAGGATCAGCGACAAAACGGCAAGCACTTTGCAAACCTCGAACACCAATTTAGGGTTAGCATTAAATTGTCTGGCACAAATTGTCAAAAATGAGTTTTTGTAATTCTCACAATCTCTATTAAAAAACCTTCAAAATTATGTATGGTTTGTTGGAATCCGGCCAAAAAATAAATAAAAAAATTGACTGAGCTACACCTGTTTGAAGTCGATAGAGTCAGCAAAGTCAATTTTAACCGAGTTAAAGTTTTCTGAAGGTTCCAAAACAAAAATCGCCTAGCCACCATACCATACAATCCCTGGTAATACCATCAAATTTGGCACAAACCAATATATATATATATATATATATATATCAACCCCCATTGAAACAGGCAGCCTATATATTAAGACCTACTGTATTACACGGGTCTAATATAAACGTTCACTTAAGACACAACAGATAATATTTCCATGAATACTTGCCAAGACAGATTTTTGAATTACTGTAATTCTGTGTATATGTGTATGCAGGGTGCGATTTGTGAAAAAAACAGAGGGGGGGATGTTTTGAAAAGTTTTTTTTTTGTGTGTGTGTTAAAAACCACAGTGGAGCTATATTCTATTTTTGGCAGCTGTTACAGAAACATTTTTACAAAAAAAAAAAAATCATATTTAACCTTGAGATTTGAAGTATTAGATATCTTAGATATTTGCACCACTATCTACAATGACACTAATAATTCTTAATTTCTGATAGAAATGCAAAATCAATCGGTAGTTATTAATAGAATAACGAGACACAAACCTTTACATTCAATCGCGTTTGGTCCCATTTATTTGTGATCACAGTGCATACACATACAAACTTTTAGTCCAAAAGTGCGCACATTATGGAGAATACACGTTTACCTCAGATTTCATTAGGTAGAATATAAGCTGGGCCGTACGCGGGGTTTCATAATTCCCGAGGTCAGAAAACGTAGTTAGCTAGGGGGGTAAAAAAAAAGAGAAAATTTAGATTTCCTTGGTGTGCATTTTTAAGACTAACAAATTTGATAACAATAGCTTTAAATCCATGTCAACAAATACATGCATGCACAGTTTTGAGGCAGCTTTAATCGCATGTTTAGTAATTTCATGACTTAATTTACAACAGAACTACGACTGTCATTGCTCGTAGTTTCTTTTGCGCTTTATTTAAGCTAAAATAAAGTAATTTTTCAGCGCGCGCCGGCGCATTTGCGCATGCAATTCTTGAGTGCGCGCCACGAGCACAGTATAACGGCTGATTGGACAGTCGTGTTAATTTTGCTGAGTTTTACCGACATAGCCTGACAACATCTCATCTGACCGCAGTTCACTGTTGTTCATCTGAAGCACCCTCGTCGTCACCTACCTTTTCCGCGCTCGTTTGACTTGCGCCTGGCGCTGAGGCGAAGTCGGAATGTGCGTATGAAAGTGTCCCGTTTGTTGTGGTCGTAAAGAGACAGTTCTATATAAACGCAGCGTTTTACTTGGCGATGTTTTAAAAAAAGATTTTTATTTTTGGTATTTTATATGCTCTGTTGGTGGTTTGTGGAGTAGCATCACCCGGGGGGGATATTTTGTTATACATAGACCAGAAGGGGGGAAATCCCCCCCATCCCCCCCCCTACAAATCACACTCTGTGTGTATGTATCGGGATCGCGCGTCCGAGGCGTCTTTGTGCAAACGCTTCGGATCTGTCAATCCGCACGAGTAAGATAGTTTTATTTACATCAGCATGAGTTTGAAAATCACATTTCATTGGTTCAGAGTCATGATATGGAGAATTCGCTATGAATATTCACAAAGTTGGAATGCTGTGCTTTACAACGATACCAAACTGAGGGAAACGCCAATCGTCCAGAAGCGAGAAGAGGAAAACGGCATTTTTCATGGTCAAGGGTATAAATACTGGCATTTTTTCATGGAAAGGTAGGCCTACTCCTCTCAGAAAACGTACATATAATGACACTTTTAGATGTTTAATTGTTATTTGGAGCATTGGGATGAACTAATTTTTGTGAAAACCAAAATTTTGACCAAAATTGACATTTTTCACTTTTTTTGCCTGTAGCTCGAAATAAGCCTGTGCGCATTCTGACTCATTTTGGCTGCACGGGTCAAATATATCTGAGTGACTAAGTTATATTATGTTTATTTCAGAAAGCTTGAAAAAAAAAATGTATGTCCTAACCCAAATTTATACCCATGATGTATGATAGATCTGATCCAATGACCCAAAACTAAACATTAAGTGGGTCATTCCTGTTATGCAGTGACTTTTACTGTCTCAATTATTTATTTACTCATATTATTTATAAAATGAGTCACATATTTTTAAGAAATGGCTTAAATTGTATATTTAGGTCTTCTTTATCACTTAAACAGAGATAATAGATTTTTTTAAAACTATTTTGTATTTTACACACATTTTTATTGATGTATGTATTAATTTGATCATGTCCTCAGTGCAAATTAATCAACTTTCACAAGAAATATAAACCATGAAATGAGAAAAACCTCAAAATATTTTTAAATTATGTTATAGACTAGGCTAAACTGCCTCTAATCATACATATAAATCATGTGAAAATTTAGTTAATTTTTTAGATTTTTTCTCAATTACCGTGTCCCTGAAGTCATCATCCACCCTGTTAGTATGTACTTTCTCGCCTTCCAAAACCGACTGCAATTTCATTGAGACAAGAAGTGACATCATTTCTTTTTCCTGCTGGAATTCAACTGTACAAGCTGAGGTTAGCTTCAACCCTCATTCCTAACTTTTTTTTTAGTTTTTGAAATGTTATCCTACTTGTCCCATCCTTAAAGTTCCACCCTGTAAGGCTATATTATGGAGAATGTTTGTCCTATCAAAAAAATGTAAAAACAAATCTGACATAGTTATAACAGTTCTGTTAATCTGTAGAAGGTTAGCTAGCTTAATGTTGATCACTCAAAGAGCTATGGCTAACTTAGCTCAAAATCTTCCACCCTGTTAGGATTATAGAACTAACAGGGTGGAATGTGAAACTAACAGGGTGGAAATTCTAATAGAATAAATAGTATTTAATGTATATAGCAAATTCTATACATATGTATTTGCATTGCAGGACAATGACGGAAAGCTCATCCACTGTTAGAACCTGTTAACACTGGTGTTCCACCCTGTTATGCTCCTTTCCACCCTGTTAGACAAGTAATTTTAAATAATAATTTGACAGCAACATTAAATATTTGGCATACTTTTGTCTTATTTTGTGAGGTGAGGAACATTAACAGCATATATATGTTTTTGAGCAAAAAAAAAAATTATTATTTGCCATCCTATTGGCAAAAATGGGCACAAAAATGTACCTGTTCTTAATAATAAAGACATATTCTATTCATCAAAAAAAATGTTGTTATTGTTTCAAGAATAAAAAATACTAAGATGGCAAAATGGACATATACTATCCAAGAAAAGCTCATTATTGTTTAACATTTACATTATTAACATGTTGTGATGACTATGCATATGTCCCTAACAGGGTGGAATATTTTCATGGCCAGTGTCTGAACAATCTACCTATAATTATCATTTTTTTGAGTCCCTGAGCTTGACCAATATGTATTCCTAATAAATAAACGTCACTATTTTGGTAGAATGCTAAAAACATGAAAATCATGAACCTTTTTTTCCAACACTTATGAAGCGAAAATGTTACCGCATACCAGGAATGACCCAAGTGTTACCAGTGACTTGGACTCACCCATCACATAAGTAGCCCAGCAGGCTGTGTCAACAATGACACTAAGCTTGTAATCCCCATAACACTGATGTGGTGTCTAATGTACCTCTAATGCATCTCAAATGTATCTTTTATCTGCCGAAGTCCTTGAGCAGTAGCAGACAGCCACAAGCTTGGGCCCAAAGAGGCCAGATGTGTAAACACAGTAGTGTTCTACTCCCGCTGTACATTCGCCATCATCCTATGACTCACACAGAGACTTCTGACATATAAACAATTATCGGAATGTTAAGTTTATTTGATGGTTCTTTCGTCTATCTGTGGGCTGATAGTTTGAACTCAAATTTTGTTTGTTTTAGAATTTGGCTTTGCTGTGTCAGAGTAATATGTATTGCTTAACCATTTTTGGAAATGGCAGCTTTCACGTTTTCCTGTTGTGACCTTTAAAGAATTAGTCCACTTTTAAATGAACTTTTCCTGATAATTTACTCACCCCCATGTCATCCAAGATGTTCATGTCTTTCTTTCATCAGTCGAAAAGAAATTACGGTTTTTGATGAAAACATTCCAGGATTATTCTCCTTCCTATTCTACTTACGGAACGAACACAGCGGCAGTTTAATTTTTTTTTCCGTAAGTAGAATAGGGAAGGTGTAGGACATACAGTGTAAGCGTTTTGAAGAATGCGGAAACCGGAAGTACGTTCAAGGCGATATTTTGTGTTTGTAAAGCATATACAGTTGTATTTTTTTTTTTAAATGAGCGATCGTTTCGCTAGATAAGACCCTTATTCCTCGTCTGGTATCATTTAAAGCCCTTTGAAGCTGCACTGAAACTGTAATTTTGACCTTCAACCGTTTGGAGGCCATTGAAGTCCACTATAAGGAGAATAATCCTGAAATGTTTTCATCAAAAATTTTTTCGACTGACGAAAGAAAGACATGAACATCTTGGATGACATGGGGGTGAGTAAATTATCAGGAAAAATTTATTTAAAAGTGGACTAATCCTTTAAGATGCAAAAGTTTTATGACTCAGACTCAGCAATATACATATAATTATTATTTGGGTTACATTATGAAATACATTCAAGAAAATTTGTAGCCCTGTATGTAAATAGATAGTAAATGTCACCAGGTTCTATTAATTTATTCTATTCTATTCAGATATTAATTTATCTTACTTTAACGTCCCCTTGAAATCATAATTTAAGTTTTTTAGCTTTTAGTATGAATATGTTAGCCTTAATGTTATGAATAAGCTGGTGTGTTCCAAAACAATGAAAAAATTCGCATTTAGGAGATATAAGCATTCAAATCTTACAGTCTCTCACTTCCGCTAAAATGGATGATGGATTTTCATGACGTCACATCACACTTCAGCTTCTCATCAAATCTTCGGTCCAATCAAATGCTCTCTAGAATCTGAAGTCCCGCCTCCTCCTACACTCTTACAGGCGCTGAAGCCTCGGCTGAAATCAGTCATTTGCTCACACGTTTACTAGTTTCTACATGGTGAATGGCACATAGTGCACTATATAGAGAATAGGGAACGATTCAGACAGTGTAAATATGCTTTCCATCGACGCGAATGAAGTCCGTTTTCGCGTTAGTTTCACATGAACCGCCGCAACGGACACGAGAGCACAGAGCGGATCATATGCGCGAGTCGGCACAGACCACAAAAAGTATCGGACCCATTTGAATTCTGCACAGAATGCTGTATATAAGCAATATAAAGGACATCATGAGGAGAAACGGTTAGAGATTAGAAGGAAACAGAGGTTTTACAGAGTCTAACGGCTCTGGCGAGCTGTAACATAAACGAAAAGCTATTGGCTATTTAAAAAAGGGGCGGGGCTGTTCGATATATCGCCCTGTCTTCCTGTTTCAACACATTGAATAATGCTGTGCGTTCCAAGACACTTCAGCGGGCCTTTAAATAAACACACAAAGGCATATGTTTCAGAAAAAGTTTTAAACATTCTAAAAATAATATAACACAGCAACAATAACATCTTATATAGTGTCCCCATACCAATACAAACAAGTTTGTGCAAGTGTAAAAGTATAAACATAATATGAATATTAGGGTTCTGAGGCACTGATACACTGACATTTCATACCAATCTGATTACAGCAACCTGGAGTTCAGTTTTAGTGGTTATTCAATCTTAGCCGTTAGATCCATGTGTGTTACCTGCACTGCTAATCATCGCCTCATAGACTTGGATTGCATTTCAAAACAGGATCAGAGCTGGGGTCAGTTCAAGGTATGAGCTGCCCTTATATGGTCAACACAATGAACTGAGACATAAAATGAGTAAGATGGTTAAACTGAAGGAAGAACGAGAAAATTAGTATAGGAAGGGTGGTGATTTTGGAATGAAGTGAAGTAATCTGTCTTGTCTATTACCTAAGGTCATGATCCTTTTAATAATGTAGTTGGATAATAAAAATCAGAGACTTAAATACGCACAAGTGCCAGCACATGACTGATGCAGCATATCCATTTTCATCCTCACTTTTTACCTTTTATCATTGTATTACTTTCCCTAAGACCAAATGCCTCATTCGCGTTTCACTTTAGCGTATCTTAATGACACTCTTGATAAATTACCCATTTGCCCAGATAAAATACTTAATGTTGCACCACTTGATGAGAGATGGGATTAGTTTCAAAGGTAGTCCTGGTCATTAGCTTCACCTATGAGAGGAGACCTTAAGATCACCACATGTTGAAATACTCACTTGCTGCACAGTTTTCCTTTCTTTTTATATGTCTATTGTGTTGCTTGCTTCTGAGTGATATTCATATCAATCATCTATATCAGTACAGAGGGGCTGCACAAAAATATTCCAATGATACGATACATTAAACGTGTCATAAAAAGCACTTTGGTTAGTCTCTGAAGCATCTGCATATTTTATACTGCAACGGCGTAGATTTTGCGGCGTACCTCTGTTTCGTGTGAGGAAAACAGCTTGAACGATTAGCTTTGATTGGAAACGTGAAACTAATTATGCAACATTTGTGTTTGATTGATTCAAACTATGTTTGTGTGATAGATTGTGATCGGTGCTGGTATTTCTGCTCATGTTACACACATTTGATTCAGCGATTAATCAAACAGAAATTTTAGATCAGCACATGCTTCCAAGACACTGACACAATTAGTGAGCGAATCAAATCGTTTAAGTAATAGCCTCATTTGGGGTTACAATGAGACTCTTACATATTAAACAGATCACATTAATCAGTCATTCGGTGTTTAGCTACTTACAACTGACAACATTAGGTCACAAACCCTTAAACCTCTGTATTTCCTATGTGGAATGAGTTTGTTTAGTAATCTGCTATACTGTATAAAAAAAAAAAGGGTGGATTAGAAACGAAAACATCTGCACTTTGAGAGAACTGACGTTGAAATAAATTTTTGGGACAAGTGGCAAACATAAATCTTCAGTGTTTTTGGCCACTGATGTTTGATTTGACTCAGTGCCTATAAATACGAATTCCAAACTGTATAATCTGTCAGTCGGGCTGATTTAGGTAAGATCATAGACAGATCGTTTTTTGTATAAAATGCATGATGTTTTTAGCAATTTGTGATGTTGGAATGGATCCTTGCTCGCCGCAGTCCCCTCCCAAAGCACAGCTGAGGAATATCTAACACTGTCTCCAGCGTCAGGAATGCCGACCTTCTCGGGTTATGACCTGTAATGAATTGTTTTGAGGGTCTGGCTCCACGTTCTTGGCGTTTGGAGTTGCAGTATGGGAAGGGTATAGCGTTCTCTTAAATATCCAAATTAGATTTTCACTGTTGTTCCAGCGGTCACCGGGCAAACTGAGAGAATCCCCCTCCAGCCTTGAAACCGGTCGATAACTTAACGAGACGTCTATGACACGCAAACGTCTGACATGCTGTTTGAGTGAATGTAAAACACTGTCTGATGGACAGCCGAGGTTCATGAGTGATAAAGCACAGGCCGGAGGTTTTGGAGTTGTGTTTTTCTATTTATTTTCGAAGGTTGGCAGCCAAGACAAATGTTCTAAATGCAATTCAATCTTAAAAATTCAAGGGAGCTTTTGCTTGGACTATCCGAAGCAAACCGTAGAAGCCTCAGGCCAAAATGTAAATCTCTCTCTGACAAATGTTCAGTGAGTCATCGTTTCTCAGCACACAGTTAGCGAAGGTTTTGATTGGCAAACGCATAATTGTAGTCATTTAAATGTTTCCTACTAACAGAAGGTTGAGAAGTTGGCTCTCTGATTTGGTTTCTCTAAACGAAGATGGATGCATTACATCCATGTACACATATTCTCCTCTTAGATTAGCACTCAAAAATGTATAATTCTATTTTCGAATCATATTTTAGCCTGCTGTCTGACTTATATGCTGGTATGGCATGACTTTCAGCAGAAAGTATCTGATTAGCTCTTGTGCTGTGGTTACAATCAGCCATTTGCAACAGAGCAACGTAAACAAACAAATTAGACCTATTATGATTCCCACTGCCGTGCATATGTGTTGTGTATATGTGTGTCTATGTTAATCCAGTCTTGGATGAGGTGGAGATCTCATTCCTTTGTGCTGTGTTCATGAACCAAGCCTTGCATGCTCAGGGAGGGACCCAGAATCCTACACTCTCTTCTCATGGCACGAAAGCCTATTGTATGTCCCCCACCTCTGAAAGAGGCCGACAGATAACCTCCCCACACAAAAGACATGCGCGATGAGGGCAACACAAGCCTGCCGTGATTCCAAGCTTGCCTCTGGCCCGCTTCAGTCACCCGCGAACACAAAGGCGGCTCAGCTGGGATAAAAGCGCTGAGAAGTGTTGTTTTTGTTTTGGTTTTTAGCAGCCAACCTTACTGATTCATCCTTGACCCTTGACTCATCAAAAAATGTCTCCTTTCAATTAAAAGCGACACAAATGGATCCAATCACTCACTATAGTGGCCGTTTCAGAGAATACCATCAGTGCAAATTCTTCTAGTGGTGTTGCACCATGACCCGCATAAGGGGGCTGAGTTCTTTCACTGCCTGTGAACAAAACAGACGGAGAATGATGTTTTCCTTTTCATGCCCAGCCTCTGAAACCCCATCCCTCTTTTCTGGTGTCAGTCGTTCTTTTGTGTTGGCCAGCGGTGGCTCCCTTTGACACGGCGGTGGTTATCCTCTTGATACCTGATTCCAAAGAGTCTGCTCACTCGGTCATTTGTTCTCCCATCACTTTTACTCCAGCCTGTGTGATTGCCAGGCTCTGAGACCCTCACCCACCTACCTGCAGGTCTGCCTGGTCAGTTTTGGTCATTTACTGGCTCAACTTCTCATTAGCTGGTCCACAACGGTTATTAACTTGTTCAGTTTGGTCATTAGCTGGTCATACGTTTCGGTTACATGTCAATTTATTTTGATGGTCCTCTTTAGACATTCTACTAACTATAAATAACTTTGCAACTACATGTCAACCAACTTTCATTATAGTATTAGTAGACTGTTAGTCATTAGGGTTCGGTTAGTAGAATAAATTGACATGTATTTGCAAAGTTACTTATAGTCAGTAGAATGTCTGTTGGGAGACCACAATAAAGTGTTGGGAGCTAGTTGACATGCAGTTGCAAAGTTACTTAGTAGAATGTCTAAAGTGGACCATCAAAGTAAATTGTTACCAAAGTTTGTACAAACTGGTCATTAACTGGTCCAAGCTGGTCTGTTTGGTTATTAGCTGGATCAAACTGGTCATTACCTTGTTCAGTTAGGTCATTAGCTGTTTCGTAATGGTTAACTTGTTCAGTTTGGTCATTAGCTGGTCCAAACATGGCTCATTCGGGTCCTTAGCTGGTACTAAATGGTTATTAACTGGTTCAATTTGGTAATTAGCGGTTTAAAAATGGTTATTAACTTGGTCAATTTGGTCATCATGAATGACCCTATTTGTTTCTCTCATGATTAACTTCTTGACTTAAAACAGTAGGGTTTAACTATTGTCGAAGGACATGGATGGGTGGGTTCAGTTTGGTCATTAGCTGTTTAATATTGGTTATTAATTTGTTCAATTTGCTCATTAGCTGGTCAAGCTGATTTTTGCAACATGGTGGCTGTTTTACCAGCTAATAACTCGCTTACACCACTTACACACTGCTTGGACCAACTAATAACCAGCTTAGATCAGCTAATGATCAGTTTGGACCACTTAAAAGTCAAGTCAAGTCAAGTCACCTTTATTTATATAGCGCTTTTTACAATGTAGATTGTGTCAAAGCAGCTTTACATTGATAACTGGTACATAATTTTGGCTGCACAGCAGCTCTTAAAGAATAGTGTCAATGCAGGCAGATCAGAAGCACTGTTGATTAAATGTCAAGAATACTGTTGAATATCAAATGTCAAGTCAAATGTCAAGTGTCCCCAACTAAGCAAGCCAAAGGCGACAGCGGCAAGGAACCCAAACTCCATCAGGTGACATGATGGAAAGTCAGCCAATGGTCAGTTTGGGCCATTTAATAACCAGTGTAAACCACTTAAAATCAGTTTGGACCAGTTAATGGCTACCTTGGAACAACTAAAAACCAGCCTAGAGCACTTTAAAACCAACTTGGATCAGCTAGAAACCAGCTGTTCCAAAAGACAGCTACAAGTTTAAGCTAGATTTCCCAGATGTAACAGAAGGAAAAACAAGAAAGATTATTTATTTGTTGTTTGCGTTCAAAGCTCTCCCCAACAACAAAATGGAATGGAGGTCACGTCATCTGTTCCACTTTACTCTTCAAATCTACCGTCACATAGACGCACACACACGTGCATACCTGAAGAACAGACACAAAGGGTGCTCTCCAGGCCTCCCAGATACAGGATACCTCTGGCAGATAAATCCTGTGGGATTTCGACTCCATTCCAAGGCTTCTTTTCAGGCATTTCTTGAGGGATTCTCACGGAAATCTTCTGAACTCGGCAGATAAGAGGCACCTCTCCTGACAATCCAAAGTGGCTGCCATGTCACGGAATGAGATAAGGATTGTGGAGATGTTGCTGAGGGACAGTGTTGAGTGATGGCATTGACTGGAAAGAGCTAAACACTTCACAGCTCTTTAAACCGCAAGACCAGCATTTCAACTGATTTTCACAATGAGCACATTGTCAAGGAATGTCTATCATAATTCATCTCTCACAATGTGTAACTAGCAAACATTCAAGAATGTCAAAATGTATCTAATAACAAAAGACCTGGATGTTACATACTGAGTTTCTCAGGATTTAACTGGAGACTCTACTATACAAAAGAAAGTTCATATAAAAAGTCATAAAATTATAAATATCAACATCTAAATCCAACCTAAACAGGATCAGGGCATAATGGGATCTTAACAAAAGTATGTTTAAGACAATATTATACCCGACTCTAAATAAAGCCATCCACTACAAGCTGTGAAGAAACTCAGTTTATCTTGACCACATCTGGAACAAGATGCTACCACAATACTAATGTCATGACATTCCTACAATTCATTGTTATTTCTGTTCATCTAGTCTTTGAGGCAACAAAACAAGCTTGCCAATTCCCGAAAAGATCCATTAATCCTTAATACACTTTTCGTATGAGTTGTTTTACGGAGTCTGGAGCTGGTTCAAACAGCTGTGTGGTTAGCTACGGCCCGTGTAAAACACCCTGGCCAGCGTCGATCAACTCCTCACTACTGTACAGATCCAAAAATACTGGCCTGTATGCAAGGAAACAAACACAATGTACTGAGAAAAAAGCAGCAGTTTATGTTTCTTCACATCTCAGACATACTTCAAAAAAGCCTTCAAATGCTGGGATGTAAAGTTGTCTTCATGAATTACCCTATTTGTTTTTCTCAAGATGTACATTTAGCTTCTTGACAAACACAAAACAGAGGGGTTTAACTATTCTTGAAAGACATGGATGGTTGTGTTCATTCTGTCAACACAGACATGGTTGGATTGTATCATTGACAGTGTATTAGTCCAACTAGATTTTGAAGTCAAATATAGATGCTTCTCATGTTCTCAAAGCTGCAGTCCGTAACTTTTTTTTGGTTAAAAATTATCCAAAATCATTTTTTGAGCTAGTACATAACCAGCCAGTGTTCAAAACTATCTTTGTTTTATAATTTGAGTGGTACTAGTAGGTTTCCACGGGAAATACAAGTTTGCCTTTGCGTCATTACGTCACGTCTGTAAACATAAAGGAGTCCTGGATGCTGCAGGTAGCGGATCATTTATAGCCTTTTCTTACAGCAGCTGGAATAATTAAACTTGTCATTTTGATGTTGGATTGTAATCCAGAAAGGTCCGAAAGACAATCATCAGTGACAACTGGAGATTCACTCGTAGTCAAAAGCACAAGACTTCGGACACCAAATACACGTAGTCACACAATGCTGATGTTGTTGACATTAACAATTTGAGAACAAAGTATAACAATAACAATAATTTGGCACGGTTTGATGTGATATGAGCTAAGCAATCGTTAGATTTAATCACCATTGGTAGAGCGAGTTATTGTAATGCTTTTTTCCTCAGTTGGTCAGAACAAAAGTGGCAGACATGTTACTTGTTCAGATGACATTTTTCATTTTGGTCATTTATTTTGGTCAACCTTCCAAGACGAAAAATCTGTGATTCCGAAATACAGTGAATATCCACCGGTGTAGTGACTGACAGCCACACATACTCCTCAAAACATTAGATTCATCCATGTTGAAGAGCCGTGCCGATGCACAACCCATGTAAATAATAATTTCGCAACTAACTGCAATTGCAGGTTTCATACAGAGATGGCGAAAAAGAGGCAAAACTTACGGACTGCAGCTTTAAGTAACATTTGTGACTAATGTTTCATTCAAGACACTGTAGGAAGTCTATTATTTTTCTGGAAATGTGACATTTCAGGAGGTGCTGAAGAATTTATTTATGATCTACAATTTTCATCGGTTCATCTGCACCTTTATTTGCTATTATATTGTCTACATATATACTGCAGTTAAAATGCAGCGATCTGATCTTAATACTAATAGAGCAAAAGCATGTAAAGAGGTAAAAGACACTGTCAATGAAAAAGCCATCTGTTTACAGCTCAGAAACAGCACTGCCTGCTGGTGAAGACTCAAAATATCCACTTGCCTGTTCTCACAAAAGGGAGATCGTAAATTCAGTGACATTATCATTCTACTCTTCAGAAGAAGAAAAAAAATTGCACACTTTTATGGGAATGTAACAGATGTGTCTGAGGTTTATGTGTAGGTCAGTCAGGGATGCTCTCTGCACTAACATCACAATGTGGCTCCAAGTTTAAAACAACCCTAACTATACTGGCGTAAATATTTTGTCCCTGGCTAATACTGCACAAACACTTTCAAGACCAGGAGATTTGCAGCCTGGACATTATAGTCCTGATCCAAACTTTACAAACAACAAAACACTACAGCTGTGAATATCCGGCTATATGTTGCTACATAAACACAGCTATATATGATACACTACCGTTCAAATGTCTAGGGTCAGTTTTTTTTTTAAGAAATGAATACTTTTCAGCAAGGACACATACATTGATCAAAAGCAACAAGCTAAAACTTCACCAAATCAGCACATTAGAATCATTTCTGAAGGGTCATGACACTGAAGACTGGAATAACGGCTGCTGAAAATTCAGCTTTGCCATAAATTACATTTTAAAAAATAATTTTATGATTGTATTTCACAATATTACCATTTTTATTGTTTTTATCAAATAATAATAATTACAATAAACCAACATGAATTTCAGAATATTTGGTTTGCCCCCTTTTCAAACTGCAAGGTTGCCCCGCAGTATTCAAACTGCACGATCTCCACAAGTTTGTGTAAAACCTGATGGTCATGTGATCCAGAAATATTTAGACAATCCAATTAAAGAGCATCTTGAGCTTCAATGGAAGCAAGAAAATTTGACCTTTAGTTTAAAGTAGGCATGGGCCGGTATGAAATTTTGATGGTATGATAACCTTAAGCAAAAATATCACAGGTTTACGGTATCACGGTATTGCTATTACAGCTCTAAAATGTCTAGGTAAAAAACTACTTTTTTTCCCTTTGAACACAATACATTTATTTCTAAGCAACATAGAATATTTTGAATAGTAAACATGTATTTTAGGTTAAATAATTAAAATAATTCTTCTTAATTAAATTAAAATATCAAATAAAATAAATTCAATCATTTAAGTGAGCATAAACCTGCAGCTCAACAATTGTTTTCTGTAAAAAAAAAAAAAAGTTGCAGTCACTTAAAGGTGCAATATGTAATATTTTTGCAGTAAAATATCCAAAAAACCACTAGGCCAGTGTCATATATTTTGTTCACTTGAGTACTTACAATATTCCAAATGTTTCCAACTATTTGTGTTACGTGTGCTGGTGCTGAAGAGATGAGACGTATACGGAAATCCACAAATAGGGTATTTAATGACAATCGCAGGAGAAACACACATTCAAAATAACATTAAGAACAGACCAGGGGCCCGTTTCAATAAGGAGGTTCAACCAACTCTGAGTTAAAACTTGAACTCTGAGTTGACTTACTCTGAGATGGGAAACTCTTGAGTTTTCAGTTTCAGAAAAGCTGAATTGAGTTAGTTCAATCAACTCTGAGTAGGTTGACTCTGAGTTAAGCGCGTGCATCATGACTATGAAAAGCCATCATCAATGGAGCTCCGATATTACGATTCACCATGGCAACTGTACATGACAAAATGACGTCCGCATACTTCTGAGTCAATGTAAGTTTAATTCGTATCACTGTTATAATATCAAAGGTGAAAACTGGTAGAATGGTAAGTTATTGTACTAATATTCATTTTCATGGAATCCCACATGCAAAAAAACAAGAAGAAAAAAATTATTTAACTGGATGCAATAATAAGAGTGTTAATTATTTTATCATTATTAAACACTTGTTAGGCAATTTACTTCCACTTTTAGAAAACTTTCTTCATTTTTATTGAAAATAAATGCCTTTCTTATGTGATACAGTGGCATGAAAAAGTATCTGAACCCCTTGCAGAATCTGTGAAAATGAGAATTATTTTAATAAAATAAGAGGGATAATAAAAAATACATGTTATTTTTTATTTAGTACTGTCCTGAGTAAGATATTTTACATAAAAGATGTTTGCATTTAGTTCACAAGACAAAACAATAGCTGAATTTATTAAAATAACCCCATTCATAAGTATGTGAACCATTGATTCTCAATACTGTGTGTGGTTACCTGGATGATCCACGACTGTTTTATGTTTTGTGATGGTTGTTCATGAGTCTCTTGTTTGTTCTGAGCAGTTAAACTGAGCTCTGTTCTTCAGAAAAATCCTCTAGGTCCTGCAGATTCTTCAGTTTTCAAGCATTTTTGCATATTTGAACCCTTTCCAGCAGTGACTGAATGATTTTGAGATTCATCTTTTCACACTGAGGACAACTGAGGGACTCAAACTCAACTATTAAAAAAGGTTCAAACATTCACTGATGCTCCAGAAGGAAACACGATGCATTAAGAGTCGGGGGGTGAAAACTTTTGAACAGGATGAAGATGTCACAATTTTTCTTATTTTGTTTAAATATCATTGTTTTTCATTTAGTACTGCCCTTCGGAACCAACAGAAGATACTTGCATGTTTCCCGGCAGAAAAATTAAGTACAATTTACCTTGATATTTGAATTCAAAAGTTTTCACCCCTCGGCTCTTAATGCATCGTGTTTCCTTCTGGAGCATCAGTGAATGTTTGAACCTTTTTTAATAGTTGAGTTTGAGTCCCTCAATTGTCCTCAGTGTGAAAAGATGAATCTCAAAATCATACAGCCACTGCTGGAAAGGGTTCAAATATGCAAAAATGCTTGAAAACTGATGAATCTGCAGGACCTGGAGGATTTTTCTGAAGAACAGAGCTCAGTTTAACTGCTCAGAACAAACAAGAGACTCATGAACAACCATCACAAAACAAAAAAACAGTCGTGGATCATCAGGTAACCACACACAGTATTGAGAATCAATGGTTCACATACTTATGAATGGGGTTATTTTAATAAATTCAGCTATTGTTTTGTCTTGTGAACTAAATGCAAACATCTTTTATGTAAAATATCTTACTCAGGACAGTACTAAACAAAAAATAACATGCATTTTTTATTATCCCTCTTATTTTATTAAAATAATTCTCATTTTCACAGATTCTGCAAGGGGTTCAGATACTTTTTCATGCCACTGTATGTGATGGGAAAAGGAAGAATAGCGAGCTCGCCAGAAGGCGGATTCGAACCCAGTCAATCGCATTAGAAATTAATTCTCCGCACCCAACACACTACTGCAACCACAAAAACGTGTGTCAATTTTAACCTGGTCTGACATTGGTAGGCGGAGCTACTGTAAATTTGCACTTAGTATTAGACACTCCGAATAATCTTGTTTTAATTTGCATAAAGATTATTTTTATTACCACACTGGCAGATATTGATAATTTTACTTAAGTAAAATGCACTTAATTTAGATCCCCCCAGGAAACTAGACTAAATATCTTATGCAAAATCCATCTTGGATTTTGGTGTTTTTTTTTTATAATCGCACTTATTTTAAAGTATTGTTTGTAGAGTTGTATGCTTCCTTTTTTTTTCTTCTGTGAAGCGCTTTGAGATGCTACTTTTAAAGGCACTATAGAAAATAAAGTTTATTATTATTATGATTATTATCTTGATTTAAGAATTTTTTTATATTTATACTTGAAATAGGACAAAAAAATACTCGGCAAGAAAAGCATTTTTGCAGCATGAATGAACTATTTAAACATCACTTGCACTTTAAAAAGGGGGAGGAGACCAAAAGAAACTGGGTTTACCAAAGAAAACCTGCTCCTGACCAGGTTAGGTTCACAGAGTAAGTTACCATGGTAACTGACTCTGAGTATAAGTTACCTATCTTTCAGAAACAGGCTTGACTTAAACTGCTTTCTCGGGTTTGACATACCTCCCATTCTGAAACAGAAAACCCAGAGTTTCCCTCATTTCAGGGTTAACATACTCAGTTTTCACTTAACCTCCTTTCTGAAACGGGCCCCAGGAGTGCAGGGAGTGAGTCCTGATGATGAAGTCCAGGTGCAGGTGAAGAGTGCTGATGGGGAGATGACGAAGAAGTGAGTGCAGGTGAGGAAACAGGAGGATCTTGGGAAATGGAGTCCGGGAACAGAGGGAACTGTGAGAAAATCGCAATTTTAACCAAGGCTCCGGGACGTGTGAGGAGTTGCCTGTCAATGGCGTCATACCCGCGTTAACGACCTCTAGCGGACAGATAATATTACATAGTGCACCTTTAAGTGGGGATATACACTTAAACAGTGTTACAATTTTGCTTATTTGATTTTTGAACTCGAAATAGTGCGAAATCTTGGATATTTCATATTTTACTTTTTTTTTTTTTTATGTTCAGAATCCTAAAACTCAAAATACATCCAGACTCCCAGATTTTCAACAGCCTGAGGCATGAAATTCAACAGCACCACTGAAGTTGGGTAGTTCAAAGAGACTGTCCTTATAGCACCTTTACATTTGTTATCTTTAGTTTATATACCTACAGTATGGAATAAGTAACA
This sequence comes from Anabarilius grahami, assembly GCA_003731715.1. NCBI lineage: Eukaryota > Metazoa > Chordata > Actinopteri > Cypriniformes > Xenocyprididae > Anabarilius > Anabarilius grahami. Next base: position 6,873,813 of record RJVU01035392.1, read on the forward strand.
AAGCGTTTACATCAATAAAACAGTCCACTATTAAATGACGACCTGCTATCAGACAACATGCATGCATAGTAACATGTAATATCCTCTCCACTTCTTATATACAAACTCACATACACCCTATTGCTGATAACAGCGCTGCCAAATACTGTGCGCTGTTTACTAAAAGCTCCTTTGTACAGAAGGCCAGAACTCCTCTGCAAAACCTCAAAAGAAAAGAAAAGCTCTACATCTTTGACATTAACTGCTCCATTTTAACCATAGCTTCAGATTCAGGGAATTTAGACAATAAAAGTATCCTAAAAGGACACTTGAACAGTTTGTATTTCTTAAATGTCAGGCCTAATAGCTAGGATATGGTACGACAAGGGTTATACCTTGTCAACATTTATCTTTATTTTAAGAGTGATCTGGTTTGGACGAATGCTTTTAAGAGCATCTGCACAGCAGCTTAGAAGAAGACTTTGGAGATACTGTTTGTGCACAGCCATCCCCTGTGTTTTAAATCAGAGTAATGTTCAGCCGGCTGGATGATGAAAGGGATTTGCATGAGCTGCATCTGGTGCTCTGTATACTTAAACTGTTAAAAGAGCTGAACAGGTGGAACAGGTGGGCATGATTCAGGACGTAGAGAGAAATGATCAACTGTTAGACATCCCTTTTATCTGCAGTCGCAGCTTCCTTTGGAGATTAAGATAAGATGCCACCATACAAACTAAGAGATTCTGTGCAGGCATGAAACTTTTTAATAGTGCTTGCCAAGACAAGGCTAAAGTTTGGAACAAGTATCACCCCGTCCATGAACAATTCCCTAAATTATGTGGCTTGTTGAGGAGAGATGTGCTGTTAACTTCACAGGCAAATAAAAAGCCCATAGGCTTACAATGAAGTACTGATCAGTATAGATTTTTTTTTGTTTTGTTTTTTTGAATTCTGCCATATTTTGTCAATTTTGGGGGGGCTCTATAGAGTTGTCGAAAGAAGTCGGTACTGAAATTTAAAAAATGTGACATTTTGAGCGCTGTTGAGCGGATTTGTAAACACCTCTGATCGGCCATTGTGTTCACGTGCTCATCGGATATGTCTGTGATTGGATTCAATGATCAACGCTTCAAAAACGTTGTAAATACAGTCAATGACGCTCTTCGTCGAGCGCTTACACGGATACACACAGTAGCGTTTAAAAGCAGGAGTATATCGCGGACCAGTCTGCTCATAGTCTGCTTTCAAACACTCCCATGCGTTGATCATTGTAGCCAATCACAGATATATCTGATGAGCGCGTGAACACAATGGCCAATCAGAGGTGTTTACGAATCCGCTCAACGGCGCTCAAACGGTCACAATTTAAAAATTTCAGTACCGATTGGTACTGACGTTGGTACTTTTGACAACTCTATCCACAAATATGCAGGTCGCCAAACTTGGTACGCATGTGAATCCAGTGCATACCAAATGGAAGTGAATGGAGCACAAAGTCCAGTGTGAACACACTAATATGATGGAACTGGATCCTACTCAACCTACATCTCTGCTCCAGATAATACATGGAAAGGAGCATCAGTGATGAGCTCCAGGAATGTAGATTGGGTAACAGTCCAGCAGGGGGTAAAAAAGCCACATCCTTTGACATCACTGAGACAAACCACACAATCATTTTCACATTTGTGGTTAAAGAACACAGTGTGCCTAGCTAGTTCCAATCATATTTCATCTGGTGTTGTTCAGCACTGGAGATAACTTTTAGGGTAATGAAACAGTCATGAAGGCCCATTTAAACTGCTTTCAGCACTGTTGCAAAGAAAGAGCGAGGAGAAACATCAGGCCAGAAATCCTCTGCAAAACCTATTAGCGTGGCCACAAACATCTACAAGACCTTCCAGGACATTGGAAGGGCTGGAAATAAGAGATAAAGCACATAAAATGCTGAAACTGATAGATGGACCAGACATGGAGAACCAAAATAAAAATGAATGAACTTGTAATAGCTGGAATGTATTTTGCCATATAAGTCACAAATGTCCCATACCTTGACTGAAAATAAATGAATAAAAGCTTGTTTGAAGCCTTTTATAACGCTTTGAAGAATTTTCCCAATAATCCCTCACCTCTTAAGAGAGATTGGGAGAAGATGCGTGGAGATACCATCATGTCTGAGAGTGCCACTTGTTGCAAAGGTGAAAGAACCCACATGTACTTGAGATCAGATCAAACATCTCAACCCTTAATTCTAGATGTAATCGGGAGGAAAAACTTCAGGTAACCACAAAACTGACAATGGGTAATCACTGTCACTTGTGCGCAGATATTCACTCATCAGAAGATGCAAGTGGCTTCTTCAACAGCCCAATCTAGGCATTGTGGTGCCCGCAACATTGAAGGCATGCGATATTGAGAAATGAATGATCGTTCGTGCCATCGGTTCTCTTATCAGGATGTTTATTAAGAGGGATGCTCTGTGATACAGTGAAGAGAGAAAAAACATTTCACAGTATGACATTAATTCCTCACCATGGCACAATGAAACATCTGAAGATTCACCCCCTTCCCTCCCATGTATTGCGTCTAAGCAGAATTATCAAAGCATCGTTTCTACGCAAGAGCCTGTCAACACAAACACATCCTGAAGAAGCGGGAGGGAATGCAAAACTCTTTATTAACCCAAATGATGTTTGATAAATACTTCCTTTCCCTTGCAGCAATTGATTCCCTTCTCATATTAAAACATTCCTGAATCAAATGATATTCAGTGTCTAAGCTGCAGCTTATTTGCAAAGAATGATGAACCTTCCTACATCCACAAAATCTACATCGAAGAACAAACTACATGCCCAATGCAGCCCAGCTCGAGGCAAACATTTGCGGAGGAGTGTGAGATCGGGGAGGTAAGGGATTGTTTTGGTCGAGTTGAAACTGTGGAGAGGTAGGGTCGTTGTAATGGTCTGTCTTGGTTCCTGTATCTCATAGGATCTATTCCATTAGGTCCCGGTTGGTAAAGTACAGTACATCTGTTCAAATCCCTGTCAAATACTGCAGAGGATTACTGCTGAGAACAAATTTGGGAGCACAACAGGGCAGATATACAGTAACTACTCATACTAACATCACCACTACAGTGACATTCGCTTGAATTAAGAGTGGTTGGGGAATACAAATCATCTTGTGGAGGAGCCACAGGTGTTTGGGATTCGGTGCGTAAATCTTTAGTGATATTAGCTAGTACTTTAATTCAGCTCAGCAGCGATCCTTCAAAGCTTCGTGCTGGGAAATGTTGCGAAATGGGTCCTCTGAAGCTGTATCTAAAAAGGTTTATTCCTTGCTTAGAACACCACCATATACCACCAGCTGGTCACTTAATGCACATGGTAAGTTCACAAGAAAAACAATTAAGCAAGAAAAAGGGAAAAAAGCATACAGTTTGGAGTTGTCTATAGCTTTCAAATGAGTCATATGTATGCTAACACTATCCAAAAAACTGTTTTTAAAAACAGATTGCTATGTTATATAAAAATTTAACTATAATACATACAAAACCAGATGATAACTGGATGGCTTAATTTATTAATGCTAATAAATGTGATGCTGTAATGCTTTTTTTCCTTTAAACTTGATTTAAATGGGGATCAAAAAAGACATTTAATGAAAAGAAAATAAACAGAAGTTCTAGAAATACTGAATAAACTACATATATCTACAGCTTAATAATCAAAATGGGCAAAGAGTGTCATTAAGAGCTTGATCCTATTAGTGCTAATTTATATCTAAGGGTTTATTGGATTTGTTCGATCTCCTCATCTTTGTGACTCATCTGATGCAAAGCAAGGTCAGATCTTCTTTTCTCTCTAGCCCTCGCGGACCTTGGCAGACAGAGCATCACAAGTCTTCTTGGCATCTCCCAAAAGCATGGATGTGTTTGTTTTGTAGAAGATAGGGTTGTCCACAGCGGCATAGCCAACTCCCAGAGATCTTTTCATCACGATGACCTGGAGGGATGAAAACAGATGTTGGATGCATTTTGTCTTATCGAGGAACAAAGAACGATACTTTATGGAATAAGCTGGAAAATTCACATTAAATAAAATCCTGTATGTTGCCTTTAAGATTAGAGAAATTATTAGCTAATACAATCTGTTTCAGCATTATGTCTGTAAAAACACTGCATGCACCTGCACATGAAGTGGCAGAGAATGGCTTTAGGATTCGTACAAGAGGGCGCAAAAAGAGCCTAAGCTTCCAACATGTAATGGCTATTTAAGTATCTGCCATTTGCAAAATTAAGAGTCATTAGTGTCTCAAACACCAGTTTTTAGGCTGAGCAGTTTCTGGGAAAATCGTCGAGAGCAGCGCTTTGATTGGGAGCATCTGTTTGGGAAGGAGGAACACTTGGTAATTGAATAAGTAAAACCAGAGAGGAGAGCCCTTGCCGCTGGTCTAGCTTTAGTGTTATTCAATACACTGAAAGATATTTGGAACGAAATGACCCTCATCTTGAGACTTCAAAATCAGCAGGCGGATCCTTTTAATATCATCATCTGTCCCTCAAAAGCCCTGCAGATGTTCAATGCCAGGCAGGTGATCGGGATGGTGTTCAAACAAACCCAGCCCCTCTTCTCAAAGAGTCATGTGACCACTTTACCCAGGCTCAGCATCCCCCAGGACAGGACAACATCCTTTTGTTAAATTATTCATAGGGCAGCTGGTTTCATTTGGGAATGAGGTTACACATGAAGGTCTCTAACAAGGCTGGGAGCAATCAGCAGGGGTGGATGTTGCACGAGATTGAGGATAACAAAATCAACAGAGACCATTGACAGGGAAACTTCAGATTCGGCTGCGCTATCATGTCATCAAGAGCGTCACTAGGTTCTAAGTTGGTCGACTTCTCTCGTTGAGACCTGGCTTCACATCCAAGTTGCTACAAATAAGGAAGGCTTTGGTTCAAAGCTCTAGCGTTTGTAAATTCCATACAGAATTATGGAACAAGTTAACAAGATACACGCAATTACTCGTGGGAAAAGGTCTACCGGTATGTATTTGTGCATTTGCAAACGTCAAGCCCCAGTACTCTGAATGATTTCCCCAGAGAAGGTCTGGCCGCAACGGGCCTGTCATGTGGTGAGGAACACCATCCCTGCATTTTAGGGAAAGTATTGGTTGGATACTCTGAAATGTCATCATTCCAGAATGAGCGAGTCAGCGCTAATGAAATCAGCGTGAGGCTGTCTTGCTGGAGATACACCTGGACTGTAGCGCGGTTACAGTGGGAACCAGCTGTGGGGATGGGATTGAGATTTTCATATCACTCTGGGTGGGAGAATGAGGGATGGTCTGTATTACAAAACCTGAGGGCAATTCTTGCTATCTTGGCTTTTATTACAGCTAGGCCATAAAAGTAAATCCTGAAAAATATGGAATATGAAGTCTATCATGTACACTATTGTTATTTTTTTTATGTTTTAATGAAGTCTCTTATACTCAAGGCTGCAATTTTTTTATTAAAAAATACAGTAAAAACAGTAATATTATGAAATATTATCATTCAAAATACCAGTTTTAATATATTTTAAAATGTAATTTATTCCTGTGATGGCAAAGTTGACTTTTCAGCAGCCATTACTCCAGTCTTCAGTGTACCATGATCCTTCAAAAATCATTCTAATATTCTGATTTGGAGATCAAGAAACATTTCTAATAATCCATGTTGAAACCATTTGTGCGGTTTGATATTTTTGTAGAAACTGATATATTTATTTCAGGATTCTTTGATGAATAGAAAAGCTCAAAAGAACAGCATTTATTTAAAATATTCTGTCACATTATAAATGTCATTACTTCCACTTTTGAACAATTTAATGCATCCTAGCTGAATAAGAGTATTAATTTTTTTCATTCCTTTTTAATGGTAGTGTATTTCATGTGAAATCAGCTAAAAAAAAAAGGAAAGGTGATTTTATAAGACTATAATTATATTTAAAGGTTGCCTGATTTTAACAACAAATAATATGCTTACCTGCTTGGACTTCCAGACCTCCAAAACAGGCATGCCAGCAATGATCGAGTTGGGGTCCTCCTGGGCTGCTGAGTTAACGGTGTCATTGGCTCCAATTACCAAAACCAGATCAGTTTCTGAAAAATAGACAGATAATGAAAGAAAGATTAAGGATTTTATGGATATCCCAAAAGATGATGGCAAAAGCACCAAAAATGGATATCATACCAGAGAAGTCCTCATTGATTTCGTCCATCTCCAGCACAATATCATATGGCACACCAGCTTCAGCCAACAGTACATTCAGTTGGCCCGGCATACGACCAGCCACAGGGTGGATTCCAAACCTGAACAGACACAAACACACAACACAGATCACTTGACCTCTTGGATCGCCTGATACACACATGGCATCCAAATAAAGCACTTTCCGGCAGTGCAGGTCAGGATGACTTTTCATACAGTACGAGCAGGAGTCTTTGAACACAGTTAAGTAGAAGTGCTCTGGGGTCAGGCTGTTTGCAAGAGGTTAACAGAGAAGGAAATAAGCAGTGGTTGAAGGTATCTTTTTAATGCCGGGTAGTAAAGTGCATGAGCTCAGGGGAAATGGCTTGAGGAAGACGAGTGGACCCTCAGGGCACGTGGGCAGCTTTACAACTTCACTGTAAAAACAGATCACAGCCAACAGGCTTAGGAGAGACACAGGAAGTGATATTGCTGCATTTGTTCCTGCTTTTTTAACTGATGTTAATTTGTGTTCCATTTCTATTTTATGTTTACACTGCTGTTACATATGCCTTGAACCAAAAAGAAACCAATATTTTCACACGTTTATCTTCAACAAATCCAAGTTGCCTCAAAATCAATTTTTTTTATAAATAAAAATAAGAAAATAAAATAAAGAGACTTTTTCCAAAA
>RJVU01035392.1:6890202-6902883 GCA_003731715.1 Anabarilius grahami
AAAAAAAAAAAATTATATATATATATATATATATATATTTTACTTTCTATTAATGAAATAGTTATGTATTTTAAATAATATTTAGAGCTCGTGGACTGGAGAAAGCAATGCCACTGTAACTTTCCACGAATAACAGACACAATAATATCCATTTAGAAAATCATATTAAGCCGCAAACTATTTCATAAAAGAGGTGTAAACAAATCAACCATGGAGTGAACTGTCATTGTGAACTTACCACACACATAATGTAGGAGAGGATGGCTCCAGAAGAGCCAATGAGGGCACCCACTATGGTCAGCAAGTTGTTGTTGAGCAGGAAGCCTTCAGCACACAGGGCCCAGCCAGAATAGCTGTTTAGCACCGTGATCACCACAGGCATGTCGGCCCCTCCGATGGCAGCTGTCAGGGTCAGGCCCTACAAAGAAAAAGAAAAGAGGGGTCAGAAAGAGAAAAAAGGGTGGAGATCAAAGGTTACAGTGATGACAAGTGAGCAAAGCACAACAGTAACTCGATTCCATCATTTAAACAAAAAAGGAAGTCCACCAAAAGAAAAACCACAAGCCCGAGGTATGAGCATTGTACATGCGGTACGTTTTTATAAATCAAGTCTGTTCATTTACACACTGGGTGATGATGCAAATAGGAAATGCGATCTAGATCATGCCAGAGCAACATATTTCACACAGATTTGGTTGCAATGGGCTTCAATTAAGGCATGAGGTGTTTGTCAAAACACAGTATTCGTTTCCCTCGTCCATGATATCATTCCTGTATTATCAAACAATGTGCTTTCCTCAGGGAACAGGCTTGAACAAAGCCAGCTACCACACATCATGTAAAAAATACGTTCAAACAAGCAAAAAGACGGAGACTTGAAGAATCTCGCTGTAAAAAGAGCCAAACACCATACTGCAGGTTCATCTTTAAAGAGGTAAAAGGAGCTGTATAAAAATGTCAGCTTCCTGATTATTGACAAATGACGAAAGCCTCATGACGACAATGTTTACTGAGACTCAGAGAGCGCTCCCTCGAAATTTCATGATTGCAGTTTACTTCTATCTGTCATCATATGGTGGTGTGCTCTTATGGATTATATGAAATAAATAAATAAAACTAAAGCCAAAGCCAAAGGGAGATGGGTTTCATGAGTTAGGAGGTTTGCGTATGAGCCGCCGTTCTGAAGCGCTGAACAGAAGTTGTACATAGTGTAATTGCACAATCTTTTTCTGATATCACTGAAAATCTTAATCTCTATATTCTCATATCAAGACTAACCAAATGAGCAGTTTTATAAATGACTGTCCCCACTTAAAGGGTTAGTTCACCCAAAAATGAAAATTCTGTCATTAATTACTCACCCTTATGTCGTTCCACACCCGTAAGACCTTCGTCCATCTTCGGAACACAAATTAAGATATTTTTAATCAAATCCGATGGGAGGCCTCCATTGACAGCAAGATAATTAACACTTTTAAACACCCAGAAAGGTACTAAAGACATATTTAAAACAGTTCATGTGACTACAGTGGTTCAACCATAATGTTATGAAGCAACGAGAATACTTTGTGCGCAAAACCCCCCACCAAAAAATAACAACTTTATTCAACAATATCTAGTGATGGGCGATTTCAAAAACTGCTTCATGGAACTTCGAGGCTTTACGAATCTTTTGTTTCGAATCAGTGGTTCGGAGCGTGTATCAAACTGCCAAAGTCATGTGAACCATTGAAATGAACACTTATAACGTAACAAAGCCTCGTTTACTGAAATCACGTGACTCTGGCAGTTTGATACACGCTCTGAAACACTGATTCAAAACAAAAGATTTAAAAAGCTTCGAAGCCTCATGAAGCAGTGTTTTGAAATCGCCCATCACTAGATATTGTTGAATAAAGACGTTATTTCGTTTTTTTGGCTCACAAAGTATTCTCGTCGCTTCATAACATTAAGGTTGAACCACTGTAGTCACATGAACTGTTTTAAATGTCTTTAGTAACTTTATTGGCATTTGAGAGAGTTAAATATCTTGCCGTCAATGGAGGCCTCACAGAGCCATCGGATTTCATCAAAAATATCTTAATTTGCGTTCCGAAGATGAACGAAGGTCTTATGGGTGTGGAACGACATGAGTGCGAGTAATTAATGACAGGATTTTCATTTTTGGGTGAACTAACCCTCTAAGCCAGCAGAAAGCATATATATATATATATATATGACGAATTCAGATGCAAAATGTATGTTTAGGTGTTGCTAAAAAAATGTTGCTAGTCAGTTATTGAAATGCCTTATTTTCAGTAATGTCACTTTAGTCAATTCATTGGTATTTAACAAATTTGACTGTCTTTTGCTGCAAAACCAGCTGTGTGCTTTTTTGCAAAAACCACCTCTTTGGACAAAAAGACATAGTAAAACATCAGTTTCTGACAGTTTGACAGCAGCAAAATGAACACTGTTGTGTTTACTTGCTACTCATGAAATCCTGTCTTTGCCACTGTAACAATGGACAAAACATGATAAAACTTGCAGCTCGACAATTGAAAGCCAGCTCATACGCACACCATCATTCATCTTGAAATCATATGATTGGATTGTGTCTGTTCTTCAGTGGACTTAGAGGCTTTTGCTGACAAAGGGAAGTGGCGTTTAGCAGTTTCTGCCAACAAACCAGTATATCTGAATGGGCTGGCACTAGGATTTAGTGGATTTGAAAGCGAAATTATTTGATGTACGTATACTATGTGCGGAGAGCATTCGCTCAATGTCATCTCAGTTTTGGCGGAGGTGGCGCTTAGAGGCTTTTGCATCTGAACTCTACATTTATACACAAACAATACATTACATATATAAAAGAAATACTAGAAATTGTATAAAAGACAACCTGGCAAAAAGATTTTTGAAAACTATCAATCCCTTACCATGACTGCAGAGAGTGCTGACACGGAGCCCAGACAGGTCATGCCAGTGGTATAGCTGGGATCAAGCATGTAGGGGATCATGCCGCCCACACTGGCAGCCATTAGGGTGGCATTTAGCGCATGACGACCAGGAAGCATAAGGGGAGCAGAGTTCAGAACACCTGCATGAGGAGGAAGTGAAGTGAGAAGAGCAAAACAATTTGAGTCCTGGCAAAAAGTGGGTTAGCATATACGCTGAACACCATGTGCCGTTTGGGAACGCGATGAGTGAAAGGAAATTAGGAGGAGAAGTTCTTGGAAACGAGAAGCTTGTTTGAGTTGTGCTTTAAACAAAGGTACACAACTGCATGTCATGTTGTTAAAGTGCACTTTAAGCAGCTGCTAGCGCTCTGTAAACTATAATAATATGTATGAGACATATCATCAGCGCAAGACAAAGTATGTGAATGCAGGAAAAACTCAGTAGGAGCCGAATCAATTACACTTCAGCATCTGCCGCATAACAACTTAGCAATACAGCTGGATTGGGCGATTATATACAGCATTCTACCCCTTTTTACACTGAAAGAAAAACTCACAAGGATAAAAATGAGACTTCTAATCTGCTTTATCAGTGCAAGCCTGCAGGCTTCAGAGCAGTGGTAGTGGTGGAGGAATGGGAAAGCTCCTGAATATAATGCATCCCAGCTTTGAGGGACAAGTGGAAAATGACTGGGGGGGCGGAGGGACTAATTAGTGCCAAATTTTGAGAGGTTCCGCCTGGCCAAGCTTTAAACATGAGGCATGTGTGGCACTGGTGGGATGGTGCGTTAACAAACAAAGCTGCACCAGACAATAAGGATTGGGATTTATACTAGGACAGCATGATTAATTAAAATAAAATGGAATTTCTATATAGTTTAGTACGATTATCATATCACAATGGCTCCAATTTAATTAAGCAGCATGTTTAAGAGAAGCATGTCGTTAGCCTCATAGCATAATTGCCCAGATCAATTGGAAAAAAATGACTTAGGCAATTATGCTATGAGGCTAACGATGTGATCCTGTGTGTACAGTGTCTCAAAGCAGCTTGGGTCGCAGTAAATGCTGTTACACGAACACACTAGCTATGAGTTTGGGTCGCTTATAATGTGCATTTGGGGAGGTACTTGTAATGAGAAGCTCTTATAAAACTGGCTGTTGTCAACAAAAAAGAAGGGGTCCAGTGGTTTTCCTCCAAAAAGCTTGATGTTTAACATTTGAAAATGAACAAATTAAGACAGATATAATTGTAATTTTTAAATCAGGTATAATAAGATCTTTTCCCAAAACCAGCAAAAACTGGTTAAAACGGACACTGAACAGAAATGAAAAAAATAAATCGCTCATCATTTACTCACCATCATGTCATTCCAAACCCAAATTACTTTCTTCTGTGGAACACAAAAGATGTGTTTGTTTGTCCATACAATGAATGTCAATGGGGCCTAGTGTTGTTCTGGACCCATTTTGACTTTCACTGTATGGACAAAAACTGTTCTACAAAATCTTTTTCATTGTGTTCCACAGAAGAAAGCCATTTAGGTTTGGAAGGACATGAGGGTGACTGAATTGTGACAAAATTGGTAACTTTTGGGTGAACTATCCCTTTAAGTGTTATCTGACCAAACAAGCAGGACCTTGAAGTTTGCCATAAGCCACCAGAGATCCACTGAAGGTGACTCCTCCGATGTAGGTCCCCAGGTAGGCTACAATCTTGGTGAGGTTGGCTGCAGGGTCGGTTGCAAAGTGGGGGTACTCCACCATGTACTCAGCCACGCATGTGAGCACGGCTGCCAGACCCACCAGACTGTGGAAAGCGGCGACAAGCTGTGGCAGGTCTGAGATCTGGATCTTCTTAGCGATGGTCAAACCTGCAAAGGTGGAGCAAACAAGAAAGAGGGTAAGCCTGCTGGTAAGCGGGTCACATCCAATGAAGCGGTGTGTGTGTGTGTTGATGTGAATCTGGAGTGCAGGTTGGGGGAAGGGTGTGTACAGGGCATGTTTGGGGCGGGCTGAGACCTTAGGGTGGAAGCATCTGGAATCAAGCAGATTTCTGGTTTGAGCTGGGGCTGGTTGGGACGGTTTAAACTACGTTCCAGCAGGTTTCCAGGAATAATTAGCAATTTAGATTAGACATGACTGGCTACAAAGAGCGATACCGTGCTGTGTGACTCACTCAACCTGATGACCATTACCTGGGGTTGCGGGGAAATCACAAGGTCACTTCCAATTTACTTACTACACACACTAGGTTCAAAGGTGACTAAAGAAGAAATGCACAGACACAAGCACACAGATGTACTCACCAGCAGTGCCACCCACCGCCATGGCCGCACTCATTTGTGCCATGAGCTCAGGGGAAGGTTTCAGAGCTCCGAAAGTGGCAGCAATGCCACTGGCCACTCCAATCATGCCTAGTGCATTACCGAGACGGGCTGTGGACTGGGTAGACAGACCAGCTAGAGCCCCTACGCAGCACAAGCCGGAGCCCAAGTACATCATCTGCACACAAGAAAGTTCACAGGAAGTGAGGATATATCTCCTCCAAAATACATTTCTCTTTTGCACTACTACAGCACATAACTAGATTTGCTATATTAAGTTTATTACTATATTTTTGTCATCTTTTTAAATTTCTATTTATACATTCTATTTCTATGTATAATAGTTTCAATTTTAGTTAACAACAATGCCTTCAACACAAAAGTTGTCTTTTATCACCTGCCATGTTGAAAAGTGCAAGTTTGAGCCTAAGCAACTCAACAAGCTACACAATTTGAAGAGTTTCAGTTAACTATAAGTAATGCTGTCTTACCTGTTCAATATTGTAGCCGCTTTGAAGAGCCACCCCATAACCTCCAACAAACAAACCAGTAGGAAGAAGATACAAGTAGTTGTACTCTGGGGGATCAGTGGGCCGCTTGAACATGTCCAACATCCTCTGAGTAACCAAGAAACCACCTGAACAAACAAACAAACATAGTAAGAACACAGTATATACACACTACACAATCTTGAGTTGATATCATCTTAAGCATGCATGCATATATATGGGGTGTAACACGAACCATATGGTTCTCCACCTACGGTTCGGCACGCACTTGCACAGCGCTTCATCTTAAACCTGACGACACATCTATACTATGATTTCTTGAAAATAACGTGTAAAAACAGACAAACAGAGTTCAGCTAATGTATGCTTCGGTCAATGGATACACATTCTGGCATCCCAATAAGTTACAACAGCAATGATCGATAAAACGTGGACAAAACAGTCACTCTTTATAAACTTTGTTCAATAGGAGTGGCGCATGCTCTCATATGACCAGTCATTTACGCCATCATCACCCGGGTTGTTGATAGCGCACAAGCGCAGGTGAGACCTGAACAGCACACATTGCCATCTTGTTTAAACTAAACTCATTTAAGCCTTGCTACTTTAAACATTCAAGCGAAAGAACACGTGAAAGAGGATGAGAGGATTTGCGTGTTTACTCTGAAGCGCACACATGGAAAGCCGCATCTCAGACAGCGCGCAAATATTGAGTTCTCTTTCAAGCCTTGCGCTTGAACGGACAAATTCACATGAAATTTGTGTCAACATGCCTGTCTTGGTGAGTATCCTAGCAAACATATTAGGTTATGTCTTAAGTAAACGTAAACAGTTGAGAAAGACAACGCGCGTGTATCAGTATCAGTATTTTGGACCCTTGCATTATATCTTAAAGTGACAGTAGCCTAATATTCCTGCTGTCTGTGTTTTTAATGTTAATCAAACACCAAAAGACAAGGAAATCACTCACTGCTCTTGACTGAATAGTTTTTGTAACTTTAATGATTAATCTTTGTTTAATTTATACAGTGAAGATTATATGCAGTGTTATTTTACATTCAATTACTTTTTTCAATTTATGTACCTGAAAACTACCTAAATACCTAAAAAGCGCTGGTTATTTTATTTGTATATTTACAAGCAACAACACGAAAATAAGAACAAATAATCAAACTGCTCTATTGTATTTTTTTCTTCTTTTTTTGACAGTAGACCTTTTTTCACTTAATTTCATTTTTCATTTCTTTTTAAATTATATAATAAAATTATATTATAACATTATATAAAACTAATAATATTGAGTTGCAGAAGGACGCCACGAAGAATGACGAGAGTCACTCACCTGCTGCTCATTAGTGAAGTATTTTTAAACTGCCATGTGATTGCATTTACATTCATTTTCCTGGCTTATGCCACTCTAGCAAAGCAACTTACTAGGACGTTTACCAAACCAAAGCTTTCATTTTAAACTCAGACGGATATCCAGTTTCACTCAAACCTTAGTGACCCATTCCTCTGAGGATCCCGGTAAAATATTTAAAAAGTAAATGCACTCAGACGGTTGAACGCAATGTATACAGCATTAGAAAGAACGTTCCGTTTTCCCACAATTAAATGTGAAGGATATCCAGACATTACAGCCAGGGCCAAAGAATAAAATATGTTTTCATTCCTGCCATTAATGGAGCAGGTTCACCATAAATTCCTTGTCTTTTATTGAAATTAAATTGGAAAAGGCAATTGTTATTTTTTCCCTGCATGCACTTGTAACAATAAAAACGGTCGAAAAAAGGGATAGGAAAAAGCGACTAGAATGTCCATATTTCTAACTTCCAAAGGTTTATGGGTAATGGGACTGTGGGACGAAACATGTAAGAGGAATGGAAATAACAAAAACCATCTTTCAACTGAAATTAAACACCTGCCTTCTGAGAAGATAAATATATAAATTCAGACACTTTATGTGCTGGAACACATATCAAAAAGTTGTTATTGTAGCATGAAGAAAAATGTCTGTAAAAGCCTAGTAGCATGCCATTAAATCACTAACACACCCTCTGACCTGGACTGGCGTCTTGGCCCACCGTACCAAGACTCAGGATGAAGGGGTCACTGGATTCAGGATGGCATTTTGGCCACCTTCCCACTTAAAGCCATTTTTCCCCCTTTTCCTCCTTAATGGCCCTATTGGTTGATTTTGAGCAGAGCCTGATTTATGACATGGCCGAGGCTCTTTGAAGCAAAACGGCTGCGCTGACATTTCCTGCTTCAGGTGTGAGGTTTAACTAACTAAACTATTCCACCTGGAAGGAACGGAACACGCCATTCTTCTCACGAACACAAGATGCAGGGCAGCCAGAGGGCAGCGGGCGACCCGAGTATAGAGCCCTCACCTGCTCGCATTTGTAATCTTACTCGACTTTCAGCCTCTGACATTTTAGCAATGTTTTATCTTTCCTTTCGCTGTTGGCAGGTATGGGATCGTGTGTTCAGTGCACTCACCAGCGATGTTGACAGAGGAGATGAAAGCAGCGAGTACGGCCAGGGTCTCGGCCGTGCAGCTAGGGAGATATCCACCACCCATGAGGGAGAGGCCACCAACAGCAGTCAAACCTAAAAAAAAACAGCGTCCATGTTTTAAATATGTCTTTAGTACCTTTCTGGGCATTTGAAAGTGTTAATTATCTTGCTGTCAATCCAGGCCTCACTGAGCCATCGGATTTTATCAAAAATATCTTAATTTGTGTTCCGAAGATGAACGACATGAGGGTGAGTAATTAATGACAGAATTTTCATTTTTGGGTGAACTAACTCTTTAATGTATTTTTAAAATACATAAGTATTTAAATTAGTTTTAATTATATTTTAAATATATTTTATTTTAAAGTAAAAATGTTTTCTTAAAAAAAATAAAAAATTATGAAATTAGTGACATTAGTTGACAGCAAAAATTAGAATTCCATAAGAATACGTCACTAACATTAAATGGCAATGAGGCAACTGAGAGATCTAAGAGACTAATTATTGAAAATATGCCTGATTTCATGGAATTTGCATTCGTTTCCAGATTTGCTTCTCAATTGTGACTATTTAAAGTGAGAAAAACAAGACAACTGTCCCAGTCATTTTCCCCTTCCACTAGAAGAATTCTTACATCATAAGCTTGACACTGGTACAGCACTCAAAACAAGCTGTTTGTAACTCATTATGATTGGGAATTAACGAGGACAACACTGGCATCCCAGAGGGAAATCTGATAACCATCACCTCTTTAATCGTTTTCAAATGCTTCCGCGGCTTCGAATCGACTGACCAAACCTGAGGTGGCCCTGTTAGTTAGCGGTATCCTAAGTCAATGAAGTGTGTAACTGTTGGTAAGCATTTCCTCTCACTTTGTAATTCTGCAGTAACAATTGATCACAGACCAGCTTGCAGGCCAAGAGCACGCTACAACAACACTGCAGGAAACGCAACAGACGATTTGTAAACCTACACAGGCACGAACCGCCACACACGCACCCAGACATGCAGAGGTCTGGATATCTGTAAAATAAAACTCTTGGATGAAAATGAAAGATGTCGGAGCTCGCTTGAAATCCACAAACGGATTGCTGCTGTTCTGACGGCTGGATAATATTTCCGACTTTCTGTGATCATGGAGGATAAAGCGATGAGGTATTTGGAAAGAAGGGTTGTTTTAAGCAAATGACACATATTAAGTCACGGTCACATCAGCAAAATGTACCCAAAACCAGTATCTAATAGACTACGTTTGTCCGTAAAGATTCCTTGGATCAGGCGATGTTCAAACAGTCATATCAAGAGATGTGGAGTCATTCTGATTCACCAGTTTCAAGTAGATTAAAGAACGAGAGATGAACCCTCCTCCACCGGGAGCAAAAGAGTAACTTTATGCTTCTGGAAAAGTTCTCCCACACTTTCAATGAGAATGAGAAATTCCACATTAGTGGCTTAACGTCTCGGTCACTTTTGTGAAAGCTTCATTACTTTTGGCACTGAAATAAGCAAATTCCAACTCGCTCATGTTTCCAGGCCTGTGAAAGACAGTCCAATAAGTGTCAAATATGTAACACCTCACATGCAAATAAGACAAAGATAAGCAAGAGAACTAATAAACTAATTCACAGGAAGTGTGCAGCAGGTTGAGGGAAACTAATTGCTTCAGATGATTCCCCACACTCTCGATGTGAAGTTTATAGCTTTCTTGACATAAAGGACTCTTTCATGCAGACCACCAAGGACTTGTTAAAAACAATGAAATGTTTCCTGGTTTCTCAGCCTGCTGAGAGAAATGAATAAAAGCTTAATGAAGCACAGAAGCATCCTTGATCTGCCTGGCTGATGATAACGTCTAGACTAATGAAGAGCCGAACTCACCGCCTAACGGGTGGGCTATGTCTGTTCATCACAGGCGCTAACTCAAGGGAGGAAAAAAATATATAAATTAGGTGACATTTTCTGCCCATTAAAGCAAGTAGGTAACTCACATCCACTTGAGAGCTCCCCGTAGCTAAAGGGCAAACTCAGATTAAGAAAATGGAACGTTTTGACCTGTGCTTGAGAAAAATTTCATATTTTAATTTGCCTCAGAGCACTATTCACAACTAATTATATATATATATAGTGCCCTCCACAATTATTGGCACCCTTAGTAAATATGAGCAAAGGCGGCTGTAAAAATAAATCTGCAATGTTTATCCTTTTGCTCTTTCATTCAAAAAATTCACAAAATTCTAACCTTTAATCAAAGTAAAACTCACATTATGAAATAAATGTTTTTCTCTAATACATGTTGCCCACAATTATTGGCACCCCTAGAAATTCTTATGAGTAAAATATCTCTGAAGTATATTCTCATTCATATTTACATTTACCATTTCCACCATCAGGGCAATAATTAAGAAGT
Organism: Anabarilius grahami; assembly: GCA_003731715.1. NCBI lineage: Eukaryota > Metazoa > Chordata > Actinopteri > Cypriniformes > Xenocyprididae > Anabarilius > Anabarilius grahami. The sequence continues at coordinate 6,900,905 of RJVU01035392.1, forward strand.
TCCAATCAACTAAAAATGTTACAAATCGGCCTGGAAAAGGACGTGTGTCTAAATTGCCCTAATGCACGGTGAGGAGGGACATTTTGAGTGGACAAAGACTCTCCAAGGATCACAGCTGGAGAATTGCAGAGATTAGTTGAGTCTTGATTCTCAGAAAGCCTAAAAAAAATGATCAAACAGCACCTACATTCCCACAAGTTGTTCGAGAGGGTTTCAAGAAAAATCCTCTGCTCTTATCTTCAGCATATTCAGTTGTCAGACAAGACTGGAACTTCAAATGGGACCTGGTTCTATGGTCAGATGAAACTAAAAAAAAAATAGCTTTTTGGCAGCAAACCCACCAGATGGGTTTGGTGCACACATGGATAAAAAGTACCCCATGCCCACGGTTAAATATACTGCTGGATCTTTAATGTTGTGGGCCTATTTTTCTGCTGGAGGTCCTGGACATCTTGTTCAGATACATGGTATCATGGATTCTATCAAATACTAACAGATAAATATCAAAACCTGACTGCTTCTGCTAGAAATCTTATAATGGGCCGTGATTGGATCTTCCATCGGGACAATGATCCAAAACAAACATTAAAACCAACACAAACATGTGTCACTGAGCACAAAATGAAGCTTCTGCCATTGCCATCCCAGTCCCCTGACCTGAACCCGAAAGAAAATGAGTGGAGTGAACTGAAAAGAAAAAGAAGCACCAACATGGAGCTGGGAATATGAAGGATCTGTAGAGATTCTGTATGAAGGAATGGTCTCTGATCTCCTGTCAGGTGTTCTCCAAACTCCTCAGGCATTTTAGAAGAAGAGTTAGAGCTGTTATCTTGGGAAAAGGACATTGCAATAATTGGGTGCCAATAATTGTGGCCAACGTGAACTAGAGAAAAACATTTATTTCATAATAAGCTTTTCCCCCCATTTTCAATTGTTTTACTTCAATGATAGGTTAGAATTTTGTGAATTTTTTGAATGAAAGATCAAAAGGATAAACAATGCAGATTTATTTTCATAGACACCTTTGCTCATATTTACTAAGGGTGCCAATAATTGTGGAGGGCACTGTGTATATATATATATATTATTATTTATTTTTTAATACATAATTTCATAAGAGCAGAAATTGGAAAAAAAAGCTCCAAAATTAACAAAAAATTACCATTAAAGTAGTCCAAATGACTTGTGCACGGCAACCAATGACTTTACGTTGTTATTTAGTGATGAATGGCTTCAGAAAACTTTACAATGTACTATATAGTTTATTTACTTTTACATTTATGCATTTAGCAGATACTTTTATCCAAAGCAACTTACAAGAGAGAAACAAAGCAATTCGTCAAGGAGCCAACCATATTCATAATATACAATGGCAGGTTTATTTGATAATTATACCTTTTTATATGGCAAAGGGAAAAACATTTAATTTAGCAATTATTTTGCAAATTATATATTAAAAGATATATATGCTTTATTTACAAACTTACCAGAAATGGCATTTGTAACGGACATAAGTGGGGAGTGAAGAGCAGGAGAGACACCCCAAACAGTGTGGTATCCCACGATTCCTGCCAGGCCAAAGGTTGTAACCATCTGGGTGAAAGCAGCATTGGGAGCTGCCAGCCCAAGGCCGATCGCTGAAGCCAGACCTAAGTAGAAATAACAAGACATGTAAAGAATTTTGTTTTTGTTTTGTTTTTCAGTAAGGATGTAAGTTTTGGTCATTTTCACTGCTTGACTATTCAAACAGACAAATAAGTTATAAGCAATGTACAAATAAGCAATGTGTCCTGTTTATCCACACCTCAACTCTAATAGTGGATACGGGTAAAATTGGGTAAAACTGAATACACCATTTTAATGTTCAACTTTTTAGTTTGTAAGTTGGTAAAAATATAATTAATAAATAAATAAATATAGTGTTTTATAAAAAAATAAATGAATACATACTAAAATAAAATGCAAAAATCTAAAATTAT
>RJVU01035392.1:6918611-6962357 GCA_003731715.1 Anabarilius grahami
AAAAAAAAAAAAACTCTCACCAAGGCTGCATTTATAAATATCTTTTTACTCTCCAACATCTCTCTCTCTCTCTCTCTCTCTCATACATATATATATATATAGAGAGAGAGAGAGAGAGAGATGTTGGAGAGTAAAAAGATATTTTCTCCACTATATCTCCAGTTTCTAAACATCTTCATGGCTCTTTGCAAGTCTATTTGTAGAAACACAAAACCGATCAAGTAATCCACAGGGTAAAACAGTCAAGGGCACGCAGAAGCAAACACTGAAATGAAGTGTATTTGTTTAGGTAAGGACTATCTTATGTGAATGTGATAAGGGTTTTTCTCAGTGGGCCAATGCGGGTCACACAGTAGCAGTAGTTGTTTTGTAATTTTCGATCATTTTAAATACAAATCTTGGATGAATTTTGTAATATTGAATATTATTATTCTATAATTAATTTTCTAAACATCATAATGATGACATTTGAAATTTTAGATACTGAAAATATGATCAAATATCTCTCAGGTCGAACAGGTCATCACAACTTTAAAGGGTTACAGACATTTGATGCATTTAAAACTAGCTACTTTTAATGCTAGACAAATACTTTATGAGACACATCTAATAGGTCTGAAAAAAAAGAAAGAATCTGTGCTTAAAAAGACAAGAGGAACCCAAAGGCATAGTGTATTCATGGAACGTCCCAGTAATACACGGTTTCCTTTTTTTTTTTAAATATACACGCATCCCACACATAAAAGCAGTGCAGTTGTTATGCGTGTATGAGGGCGTGGGAAACAATCAAATCACCGATTTAATTAAACATGTGCAGACAGACTCTATTGGATTATCCTGCCAACTACAATCCAATTCCAGCACCACGTCACCGGGCCAGAGAAGTGACACAAGTCTCTATCAGATGTGGGGCAACACTTATTGACCCGTACACTAACTTTAATTTAGAAACTACAATGTTTGAATGAAAATTGCAATATTCAACATATACGGTGGTGAGGGGAAAAAGAGTAAAGCCAAAATAACGGTGACCGTCCTTGTGTCTAGAGTTTGTTATTGGACAATGCAGAAGTCATTCATTCAAACAACTCAATGGCACAGAATTTCCGCATGGCGTATTTTCATTCTTATCATGCGGCTCGAACAGCTATATTCAATAAACTCTGTTATGAACCACTGTTCAAAAGCATGAGTTTGCATGTCTTTGTCCGGCAGAGAAATGCGGCTTTGGGATCGACAGAAGGCGGGCACAAGCGCTCATTTCCCCTTCTTTCCTTTTCGTAACACACACTAGCTTGATAGCTAAGCCGAAAGCAATAACTACATACTATCGTTTGCATTAAGGAATCAAAGCAATGCATGCCCTAATGCATTTCTCACGATCAATTGACAATGTGGCAGGGATCCATAATGAACAATTGAAATTCTCACCGAGACGAGACAGAGCATCAATGAGCGACCTTTGAATTGCAGGGACGCAGAGCTTACAGCCGCCACCCGGAAGCACTCGCGCTCACCTCTCTCTGCACCGATTCTGTGGTTTCATTCGACCGTCGCTCAACATATGCAAATCAGTCACGTGCTGTGGGCGTTTGTCAACAAGACTGAACACAAACTAGTTTATGATAATTAGGTATATTTTAGCATATTTATTATGTCTATGTATTTTAGGCTTTAAAAAGATTTCGGACAGAATATTAGCAAAAAACAAAGTTTGTCGATGTGACATCAAATTGTGTTTGTATTGTGTTGCTTTTGTATTATGGGAGATTAAAAATTGGGATAAACTTTGTTGTAAGGGGAGGAAACTATGGTATTTTTTTAAGGAAAAGACAATTTGACAATTAAAAGATTGCAATTTTGATGTGAGAGAAATACACGTCCCGGCAATGACCCTGAATAAATTTACGTGTTCTATTTTTAATATAAATATTTGACCAATATCTGTGTCTGAATTTAAAGGGACAGTTCACCCAAAAATGAAAACTGTCATCACTTACTCAGCCTCATATCGTCCCAAACCTTTCTTCTGTTGAACAAAAAATATTTTGAGAAATATTCTCCATCCAAAACTGCGTTACGTTTCTCAAATTACCTTGTTTTGTGGTCTGCAGAAGAAAGAAATGGTGAGTAGAAATTTTTAATTTTGGGGGTGAGCTATTCGTTTAATGCTGCACGTGAAGACGTGCTCTCGGAATTATCGTAAATACGAGTTTCCTAGGTAAAAATTGCATGTACACCTTCCCATTTCTAAACTTAAACGCAAAAGGTGTGTTCACCTGGCCTCGTAATTCCTGTAGTAACGAGATTCTAGCTTGTAAAAAGCGTTCACGTCCTCGTAGAGCTTGTAATTACAGCTTGTAAACTGGGAGTTTTCTGAAAGCTCCCAGATGTACCACGTGGCCGCTGTAGATTCATAGGTGTTAATAGTGGTGCCATGAAAACGCATAATTGCCAGTCCAAGGACGTGAACAGCTCCGAATATAACGTCACGTGTTGTCATCTCAAGACTCCGGTAAATACGAGGTGGTGTGAACACAGCACAAGACTTCAGAAGTGAGAATTATCAAATTTCAGATAGCACGTGAAGGAAGCATAGAAAAAACATCTTTCCCCCCATGCTTCTTTTGTTTTGTGATTGTGTCCTTTTTTTAATGATGCGTTCATTTTGATTGGGTCTATGTAATTTTGTACAGCACTTTTGTCAACTAAAGGATGTTTTAATAGTGCTTTATAAATAAATTGAACATTGAACATTTCCTCAGATACTGAACAGATACTCATTTCCAGCAGGGGGCGGTAGTACACAAGGACAATCCTTCAACACTAAATGCAACTGAAATAACAAAGATCTGAGAAATATTGAGAAAGATGCCCTAGAGGTTCTTGATTTTTGCTGCAATGTGCACAAGTGCAGTTACGATTCGACATCTGTCTGAAGTACATCCATATGAAGCCCCTAAACCTCACAATTTATGACCTGATGAAGTGTGTTTTAGCCTATGAAAATTTCTTAGACCCTTAAAAAATAGACTAATTGATTAGTGAGTGAAACTCAAAGTAGTTAATAGAAGAGGAAAAACAAACAAACAAAAAAACAGTTGGCTAATAGTAGTAAACTGAAACAATTCAACAAGTAACACTGATAGATGCTAAATATTTATTTATTTAAAAATCATGAACATAATTAAACAACTTTTGCATTAAAATACATTCTTATGTTCCGTCAGCATTGGATGTTGTTTTGTTTTTTTTAGTTTTTTTGTGTCTCTCATATGTTTCTGTTCAACTAAATCCGTTTGTGGAATGTCTGTGTACCATGACTGTTAACCATTTACTCTTCTCTCAGATTACAACAGCCGCTTCTCACAATTCTTCTCACACCTGGAAAAGTTTTAGCTTCGCATTATATGACAAATTAATATTCAACGCATTAATTAAAACAATGCTTTCCCACCTTATTTATAGATCTTTTGTAATGTACTGTAGATATTATAATGTACATTTACATGAAAAAAGGTTAATTTAAGGAAGAACATATTTAACATGTTTTATTTTAGTGTGGATCACATTTAATACCATAACCTTGTTATCTACATTTCTGTCTAAAAATGTAAGTTTTACACTTTCAACCTTGATAACATCATGTGCGTTGGACATGCATTTCTCAATTCATGCTGATTAATAAGAAACAAATTTCAAAGTGTGTCATGGAAAGTTATTTGGAGAACAAAACAAGCATGTAGTTTCATGTCTAAAAAAAGGCAATCTAAAAAAAATAATAATTTTGTCTGATACAAACAAGTATAGATTTGCATGCTATTTAGTTTTACAGTTCTGGTACTAATCATCATAGTTTTGATGTCTGTTTTGCAGATGCATGGATTGCAAGTGAGCGGAGACAACAAAGACTGGTTTGCCTTTGTGAATAAATTAAAAATGTCTGTTATTCTTATTTAAACTTCAATATAGAAGACATACTAAAATTGTCCAGATATAATCTACAATAATAATTATTGTCCAGAAGAAATGGCTAAAGCAAATTAGGTGTTGTCCACTAAGGTCAAGTCGCATTAAAGTTGTAAAGGGGTTGGGTTTCAACCTGCCCTTCCTTTCTTCTCCTAAAAAAGCTCATCCTCCACACAGACACAAAGTTATGAAGCACAAGAAGCTGGTCTGCATGCCACACAGCTCAAAGTTGCTTTGAAGTTGAGAAATTCCAGGAGTTTCCTGCAATAAGGTCAAACTCTAATGTGAACCAGAAGCTGCTTTTTCTCTCTCTGCCTCCTCACTCTGGAGAGTGTGAAGTCTTGATATGTCTCGTCTGTGGATCCTCCTGCTTCTGCTGGCAAACTGGATCAACAGCCCAGTGCTTTCTGCAAAAGCAGGCAAGAAAAAACACCAAGTGAAGAATCAAAGTGACTTTGCGACTCCCAAGGAGGATGTTGGGTCAGATGGGGCTCGCGAAAGTACATCAGAGTCTGACTTCTTGGCTGATTTTTCTGGGAAACACCGCCTGTGGGTGATCACCGCGCCGTCGCATGGTGACAACTATCTGCGTATGATGGAGAAACAAATTCAGGAGTCTGAGGGACTAAACTGTCGCTTGGCAGAAAGAGACACGCTCGTCGTCACTATTATTCAGAATGCCATGATGGAAGGCAAAATCCAACGCACAACCTTGCAAGGAGAAGCAATTGTGGAGGCCATGGACTCTGAAATGGTGAGCAAACTTCTCCATTACCTTGAGCTGGAGGACCATACTTTCTCCATGTTGATTCTGAAGAAGAACATGAGGGTTAGTGAGAGATTTCCTTACCCGGTTCGTGTTGAGGCAATCCTTGAGGTCATCGATCAGCTCCCTGTACGAAAGTTGGAGAAGGTCACCAGAAAGGGCTTACCAGTTAAATGCAAGATCACAAAGAAGAGGTTAGTGATGAAGAAGCAGGGTTCCAGCAAGCGTAGAACCTTCAGCCCACAGAGGCAATTGAATACCACGTCCATCCTCACTCAGAAGATACGTCTAGATAAAAAGGCAACATTAAGAAACAAAGTCCAAGATATATTGAGAGGACGCTCGCGATTCGTCATCCGTAAAATGACGGGCGGCTCAGGCAATGGCAAACCATCAACTAAAGCAGGTTCAAAATCTGGATCTAATGGAAAGCATGACGACCAAAAGAAAACTCCAGACAGTGACAGAAACAGAAAGCCAGTAACAGAAGCGAAAAAACCTCCAGAAGCAGATAAAACGCATGCAAGTACAAAATCTAATTTTGGCACCCTCAATGAAAATTTCAAAGGAGAACAAACCGTTGATCATTCAACCTCTAAAAAGAAAGGCAAAGGAAAGGATGGCAAGAAGAAAAAGGGAAAAGGAGGGAGGAGGAAGTCGCAACGAGAAGCAGATGATAAGAAAAAGGCAGCTCTTAAAGAATTCATGCAAAACCTCAAAGGGAGAAGAAGACTTCTTGTAAGTTCTTGATTGAAAATACATACATTTGCAGCTCACAATGGAAGGGTGGAACTGATTGAGTTTTTTTGTGACGCAGGTGATTTCATCCCCAAGTGATGTCTCAAGTCAGTATATCAAACAGAGAGATGATAATGAGCTACGTAGCTGTGAGTTTTCCCAAAGAAAGGTCTCAGTGCTGTCCATCATGGGTTCAGAACGTAGTCCTACGCTACACATCCAACACTACCAAGGTAATTCAACTGTGTAAACCCTGACATTAGCAAACGGCTAGTGAAAATGTTTATGAAGATAGATTATACAGATTTGTACAGAAGAGTCATTCGTTTGAGAAACGAAGTAGACTTGTTATGGTTACTGTACGTTTTTGATTCACTAAAAAGAACCAAGTCATTTGTTTCAGGAATCAGGCTGTATGCTTTTCATTCACTTTAAACAGTTGGTTCATTTGTTCGTGAATTGAATCGCACTTGTCACAACTGTATGTTTTGGATTCACTTAAAGTGGTGGTTTATTATGATTTTACTTTTTTTTTACTTAAGTTAGTGTGTAATGTTGCTGTTAGAGCACAAACAACATCTGCAAAGTTACGATGCTCAAAGTTCAATGCAAAGGGAGATTTTCTTTTAAAGAATTCTCTGTTCAAGGACTACAACAAACGTCTGGTAGGGACTGCAATGAACTTCTTCCCGGGTTAGTGACATCACTAATTCTAAAATTTACATAAACCCTGCCCCCGATAACACAACAAAGGGGGGTGAGGCCATGTTGGTCTGCTTTAGAGAAGAGGAAGAGTTGCTGTAGTAGAGTGTTGTTACCATGCCGTCATTTTACGCCAGACTGCTTCACAAACAAGGGTCAATTCAACGCTGGTTTTGCACAAAAGATTAACATGACGGCACATGCTAGTCAATGAGTTGAATCAACTCCACAGCAACTATATAAATTTATCCACAAACCATTCAGAAATGTCCAGATGCATTGTATAAGTTGTAACTTCTTCCTGAGTCTCTCCATCAGTGTCCGACTCTGGTTTGAACAATGTAAGGCTGAACACTGTCACTGACGATCCTCATTTTGGCTGCGTGAGATTCTCCAGCTTTGTTGTTGAGCAACCAAAGCGCGAGCTGTTAAAGCTCCGCCCTCTTCTGGAAAGCGGCCGGTAGCGGCAACTCATTTGCATTTGAAGGGACACACACAAATATACCACTCATAATTATGACTTTAGAAGTGGAAATTATCAAATTTCCGATAGCACTTAAAGGCAGCATTAGTTCAGCAGAATGCAGTGAAGCATGCCTGACACTGAACAGCGCTGTACGTTTTCATGCACTTAGGCCTATTGAAATAAGTGTTTCAAATCGATTATAGGATCAATAGTCAAGTCTCTATCTGGATCGGCTTTCCTGTAGCTCAGTGGTTAGAGCGTGGCACTAGGAATGCCAAGGTCATGGGTTCGATCCCAGGGATTGCACATACTCAGATACAAATGTATAGTATAATGCAATGTAAGTCGCTTTGGATAAAAGCGTCTGCCAAATGCATAAATGTAAATGTAACTGGATCGTTCAAATGAAGACCGCGATTAATAAGAAAATCTGTATTTTTACCCAGCTAAGCTTTTGAATTTGTCTTGCGCTTACTGCGACACACTTTTTTGTCAGAAATGTATGCTCAATGCTCTTTTTGAAACAGACTCCGAGCCACTACAAGCATCCTTGCCAGAAAAGTTCAGAAACCCAGAGTTAATCAGCGAGATCCGCAGAGAATATGGGCTGGACTCCAAAAACTTCTCAATGGTGTTGACTGACTATGACCTGAGGCCAAACGTAAGAACACTTTATTTTCTTCTAATTCACACTTCACAGTGACTTTGAATGACTACCTAATCAAAGGCATACGTCTTGTGCTTTTTAGCTCAACAGGGTTTTCAGCAAGCCAACAGCTCCTTCTGATCTACTGGATTACATTGACAGCTTTCCTTCACGTCAATCTGAGAAGGAAGAGGAGCGAAAAGCTCCATCACCCTGCTCTAAAGACGAAACAAACAATCAGGAGAACTCGCTTCTGAGGTAAACACTATGAGTTTCACCCTGTTTTGAACGATGATTACTAATCTTTCTAATTACTCTGATTATCATATGAATTTTTAGGTTTATGTCCAAACGAAGACTTCTAATCATCTCAGCACCTACTGTAGATGACTACTCATTCCATCAGCAGCTTCAGGCACTCAATGGACAGGAGTGTCCAATGGGTAAGCGTCATGTTTTCTGAGCTATAATCTGGATTTTTCTTTTAAAATGATTGATTCACTATATGTTTGGCAACCTATTAAAATTCAATCCACATGGACAGGTATCCGTCATTTTGCCTTGTTGAAGATTGTGGGTACTGGATCGAAAGCTTCAGGAACAGTGGAGTTTTTTCCATTGAATGGTGAGATCATAAAACTCTTTCTCATTTCATGCAAGTAATACCTAAAGCTTTAATATTAAATATTATGAAATGAGGATGGAATATTGATCATGCCCTACAGGAAAAAGTCAACCTGAGAAAGAGACACTCTCGCAGGATGTGGTGGAGGGTCTCAGAAATCAGTTAAAGATAAACAGGGACTACTTCAGCATGCTGGTGGTGGGAAAGGACGGAGATGTAAAGGCCTGGTTCCCATCTCCAATGTGGTCTTTGGGGAGCATCTACGACCTTGTGGACTCTATGGAATTGCGTCAACAGGAACAGAAACTGCAGCAAACACTTGGAATTCACTGTCCAGATGAGAATACTGGTACTTACCATGGTTACACAGAAGAGACAGAGGACAGCTACTTGTACCACAGATCTGAGGACTAAAAGTCATCCAAACAAAGACATTAGACATGCAAATAATGGACACGGCATGCAATTGTACATTTGTCATCCCCATATCATGCGATGCAAAAGTTTACCTCTATAATAAACAGGTCTTGGATGAAATTCATAAACATTCATCTTACCTGTTGTTGCCGTGTAAAATTTCACTTCCTGGCACCTGGTTGCACATGCCACTATGCTTAGTATAGCTTTTTTTTTTCTCTCTCTTTTTTTTAAAGCTTCTGAAATTAAATGATATTTTTCTAAGCTTGAGAAAATGTCTTTATGAGTTTACTATTCAAAAGTTTGAGGTTGGTAAGATTATTTTTGGCAAGAAGTTTCTTACACTCACCAAGGCTGCATTTGTTTGATTAAAAATACAGTAAAACAGCAATATTGTGTGAAATATTTTTAGTTTTCTATTTTAATATATTCAAAATGTAATGTATTCCTGTGATGGTGTTGCAAAATCACTAACATTCTAAAAAGATAACAAAAAAATAATAAATGAATATTGCTCCTGTCAACAAAGACTAATAAGCTTTAGCGTACTTTCAAGATTCAAGATTCAAGAGTTTTATTTGTCACATGCACAATTATATAGAGCATATATAACCAGCAGTGAAATGAGAGTCAGGTCCGCTCCATGGACAGTGCAATTATTAAAGAATACAACACAGATGAAAATATACATAACTATAGCTATGAAAGAATTAAATAAAACAATAAAAATATAAGAATAAAATATAAAAAAAGATGTATACTGTAGAATTAAATATAGAATGGAAAATAATGTGCATGAGAGTAAACTGTAGTCTTAAATATTAAGATACACAGGGATGTGCAAGAGGCAATGTGCATATGTGCATTATACTGTAGTCTTAAATATTAAGATACACAGGAATGTACAAGAGGCAAAAGTGCAAACAGGTTAACACTTTCAGTATGTCAATGTGAGGTAGTGAATGATGAATTATCTTACTGATAAAGTGCATATTAAGTGAAGACATGAAGATGTTAAGAGGCTGGTTTTGAGTTCAGGAGCCTGATGGCCTGGGGAAAGAAACTCCTCCTAAGTCTCTCGGTTTTTGCCATCAGACTACGGAAGCGCTTACCAGATGGCAGCAAAGTGAAAAGATGATTACTGGGGTGGATGGAGTCCTTGATGATTTTAACAGCTCTGCTTTTGCAGCGTTTGAGGTAGATGTCCTGCAGAGAGGGGAGAGCAGATCCTGAGATGCGCTCAGCTAAGCGCACAACTCTCTGCAGGGCTTTGCAGTCTTGACTGGAGCTTATATTAGTTCTTATAGTATTCAATCATGCACAGCAGGGAAGGATGTGAGTAAAGAAAGAGCAATTGTCCAATGTGGGATAGGCAAATGAATTTGATGAGGAGAGCGATAGGGCTTCCTGTGATGACAGTGCAGCGGACTGCCAGCAGATAGGGGAAGTAGCCAGGAGTGGGCAGGCATTTACAGTCACAAGTAAACTGAAGCAGAAACAGAAGCACGTTCATTAGTCTGGTCGTGAGCTACCAGTCCATACAAAGATCTGGGAGAGGATCTTTTTTTTTGCTCTACCACAATGGTGAGTGTTCTTTCATGGTTTCATCCCTTAATTGTCATATTGTAATGGCCGGCATGTAACTTTATGACAGTTTTTATAGAAATTAGTTCAGAGAAAATGATTGTATGAAATCAGGTGAACTTGTGACGGGAGTTTTTCTGTGCATAAATTGTTTCTTCTAGCACACTATGTTAGTATCACATAGTTTGTCTACATATTAACTTGTTGTGTTACTTTTTACCTTAAATATTTCTATTGGTTATGCATGTGCATGCACTTTCCATTACCATAGGCTTTGTTTGTTGGACATCAGTAAAAGATAAGATGCAAAAAAAAAAAAAACTAAACTATATTGCTACGAAATGAAATTTAGGGGATTTTATCATGTAGTTTTGTGTAAAAAAAAAAATTGTGTAATGTTTGGTCAGTTTTTGCTTCACCAACACAACTTAGTTCCTCTTTGTCTAAAAAGAAACACTCGAGTTCTTGAGAATTCATCTGACATCTGGTTTTGTAGCTATATGTACCTTACCGCCAATTAACCACTCTTTAAATCCGTAGACAAACTGTGTCACAAACCGGTTTAAATTTATATCTGGTTCTGCTCTTTGTGGCTACAGCAACCCATTCTGTTTCAGCTTAATAATTCCACATTATCAATGTGAAACTATGGCAGTACACCTGTTTCAGATTGCATCACAGTCACACTGTGGGATCTCCCAAATCACCTTCTCATGGTCATCTAAGGTTCACCATAACCATCCGAGAAATACACACACAGACCTTCCATTGGTTCTTTAAGCACGTGTTAAAGCACGCAAGGTCTAATATTCAAAACACACATTACACAAATCATCCATCTAAAGAACGGAACTATGGACTTTTTGTGAGACTGCTTTGCATGTTGGGAGCCTTCAGCAGTTCAACTGTTGTTATAGCAATGACCATAAATAAATAAAAAGATGTATTCTGTATTTATCTTTGTAGCTATCAGGACTCATTTTTGAAAGCATAAAAACTGAAAGCTGGAATAACATGAGAAGACATCTCGTCTCTGCTTATGTTCCATTTTAGGTTATTTGTTTCAGACTTAGTGTAGCCACTGTGACAAGATTATGATATTAATTTTGCTATTTGAAAAAAGAGAAAAACAGTTGAACTATTACAAAATAAACAACATAGCACAATTCAAAATTGCCCCAAGAAATATTATTCAATACAGTGCATTTTAAAACCATTATATACAAAAATACACTCATTTTGACACGTATGAATTGCATTTACTTCCGACTCTGGGTATTTACTTCATTTGAGCACAGAAAAAAGCTGTTTGATGTTAGTTGCACTATACCTGAGGCCATGTCTAAGATTACACGGACATGCTCTTTGTGTGATCTCACTGCATTAGATAACAAATGTTCGATTCAAGTTGAATGTGTCAAGGTTTTTTGGTGCAAGTGTTCTCCAAAGAGAGTAAATAGAAGTGTAGTTCATCACATCAGCTATCAACTTGTTCAACTAATGTTTACAACTAGAAAGTTAGAAGTTACATTTTAACGTGCAAAATTGCACAGCGTAAGAAATGAACCAGAAATTATATATTTTAGGCCTGTCTGGTTTCCAGCAGATTGTATACTGGTGTCTCTAACAAGCTCAACCAGCAAATTAACCAGAAACGCCATAATAATATATAAAATAAATTACATTATAATACAACATAAAATAACACAATAATTTACAATATTAAAATATGCAAACAAATTCACTTTCTCTCAAAACTACAAACCCTGGAGCTTTCAAAGTTGAATTATTATTAGCTAAGTTGTCAACCTGGCCAGAGTTCACCAAACATGAACTTCCCATTGTCTCACTTTCTCATTCACGTGAACATTTTGTTGTTTTACTCTTTGAAACCTAACAAATTAGTGTGCGCTATGTCTCTTTCAAATAAATGCAACTTCGTCATTGTAAAAAAGTTAAAAATATAAAATGCAAAAACCTGATAATTGGTTAAGTATAAGTTACCTTACCATAAACCAACGCCAACAGTAAACTTTTTGTTAAAACTATGCCATATAATTTAGTGAAAAAACAGTAAAAGACATTCCCAGAAATCTCTGCATGGCATATCACACATGATTATTTTTCATTAAATAGTTTTGTGGTTTATTTTTGTTATAGTAATGTACATTAGGATGTTCTGTGTTACTTTTTCTGTTACTAGGTCAATTTTTATTGCATTATTTACTTTACAATCATGTGCAGGGGTGCTATTGAGGTTTTAGGTCCCTTTGGGTAACTTTTCCGGGGCGTGATGATATGGGCGGGGTTGTATGGAGGTGGCTGTACATGAGTGTTGACCATGTTTTATGGGCCGACATCTTATGAGCTGTTTTCTACTGAAAAATATAAAAGCATCTTGAAATACCAGGAACATTTTATTTTTTTTTACCGTAAATTTATCACGATTTTTCGACACATGCAAAGACATGGGCTAAAAATGTCCATATAAAGTACTGTATGTGGTTTAAAAAACATCTGTGTTGCTGTTGTTTGTCAAGAGCATACTGATATTGTAATTGGTTGGCCAATGTCAGTTCCTGTGTCTAACAGTTTCTCTTTTTTGCTCAGTGAGTCAACAGCACAGTGTGTACCTCTGGGTCAGGCCAGTCACATTAGAAACTTGTCCAGAGCTTATCAGCTCTTCCTGGTGAGAGGTCTGTCCTGATTCAAGCGCTTGTTACAAAGGCTGCATCACACACATCGCCCAGTCTCTCATGTACACCATTGTACTGCTAGACATGTTAACACAAAATGCTAGAGCATCATTTTTCTGTGAAAACAAAGAGTTGTAGTCCACAGCTTTGAGGTATCCAGTTAAATCAGCTCATTTACACATTGAGGATACATCAGGAACACATAAATGACATTTTTTCCAGAAAGACATTTGCATCCAATTGCGCAAGATTTGAATGACGGGGAACTGACAAACTGGCTTTACAAAGCTAATGCTATTTCATTGTTATAACCTCAAGTTAAAGTACATTTCAAAGTGACTTTTGTGTATCTATCACAAATTAGACATATACTGTTAGAAAAAAAGCCTTTTCTATTTATTCTTCTGTATATGAGTACTGTAGTAGTGAGCGTCGTGACTTCCTGCTAGTTTGGTCTGAAAAATGCTCTCAGTTCCTGTGTGATCTCAGACACAGTGCAGCTGACTACAAACAGCTCTGATGGAAAATTCAACTGTGCTAAATTGTAGTGAAGACCACAAATTAAAGGTAAAGATGTTTTTATAGGTATTTTAATTTGCATTGTCACTTAAGGTATTGAGCATAAATCTGGTATATATTTGAAAAGAACACTTTTATGGACAGTTCAACACAACAAAAGCAGCTGTTTTAGATTACAAGATAAGAAAAGATAAGAAAAACAATACACTTGATATAAACCTACCTCAAACTCAAAAAATGTAGATATATTTTATACTGCTTTGATATATATTTTAAGTGGAAAGTTTATATTGAATTGTTTTTTAGTTTGTACATTATTAATTTAGCCTGAAATAGTTTTAACAAACAGTGTTGCAGACTAGTTTTGGTAAAACCAAGAAATATGCATGACAAAATATAATTTTTGGTCCAGGAAAGGGGCTTTGCCTATCACTCAACGCTCACTGTGGTACACTTTGCACTGCTTTTTTGTTGCGTTTTGCTCTCCAAACAATAATTATTATAGAGCTAGCAATGCCATGGTCATGGGTTTAATTCCCAGGAAATGCATGAACTAAAAAAATTCTTACTGTAACGCAAGCCGCTTTGGATAAAAGTGTCATAAAATGCATAAATTTAAATGTAATGTAAACTATGATGTATACAAATCACACAGATAAAGGCTTAAAGAGTTAGTTCACCCAAAAATTAAAATTCTGTCATTAATTACTCGCCTTCATGTCATTCCACACCCGTAAGACCTTCGTTCATCTTCGGAACACAAATTAAGATATTTTTGATGAAATCTTGAGGGTATCTGATCCACACATAGGCAGCAAAGTCATTGCATCTTTTGACATCCAGAAAGGTAGTTAAAAATATGGTTAAAATAGTCAATGTGACTACAGTGGTTCAACCTTAATGTTATGAAGCGACGCAAATACTTTTTGTGCGCAAAAACAAAATAAAAATTACGACTTTATTCAGCGATTTGAACCATTGTCATACATAGTGAATTGAGTGCAGGCTTCCTTGTTTACGTCTGAACTCCAACTCAGTAGAATGAGCCGTTTCTATCTACATACAACACGGGTCCCCTTTTATGGTAAGTCGCCATTTTGAGCCGGCATGTTTCTACAGTAGCCCTAATAGGACAAACTGGTCTACAGAGCACATTTGCTTGACTGGCTACTCTTTGCTGTCTCAGACGACATCTTTGTCCTGTGTTGGCCACCTTAGCTTCTCTATATTTGCAGTTTGCAAGAATTCGCTAGATGCTGCTCAAATTAACACACCGCACCTCTAAATAAAATGACGAGGACAAATATGGATGTGGACACTCTGCCTAGGTTTGTCTCTGTTCCTTAAACTTTGACTTTCAATATATGCTTGCAGGACAACAAGTCGGACGTAAAAGCCATCATGGCTCGTTTCCAAGCAGGAGGTGCATCTATGGAAGGGACTCCAGTTGTTCGTCCAAAACCACCTGTCCAGCCTACATTGTCTTCAGGTCCAGTGGTGCCAGCTAAGAAGCCTGTTCTCGAAACTAGCCTCTCTGGTGGAGCTACCACTACCTCAACTGCCCCCAAACCAAACTACTTAAAGAACACAGTCAACACAGCTAGAAGCGCTCCAGACATGCATGATCCTCCGAAGCATAATGCTTTCAGGAATAGGTTTGAAAACACACAAGAGAACAACAAAGTCAACTTTAAAGTACCTGTTAAACCTAAACCACCAGACTTGTGCCAGGATTCTGAGACAAAGGTCCCAATCCCAAAGGTACCTCTACAGAAGCCTCCTTCAAGCATTATGGCGAATGATTCAAAGGTGACGAGTCCAAAGCCACCCCCCTGGGTCAAAGACATCCCAAAAGCTGAAGACAATAGCTCTAGTTCTAATCCCACCCCTCCAAAAATGCCATTAGCACCCAAACCGAAAAGCACTATGGCTTTATTACGCCAGCAGCCGGAGGAAAGTAG
Source organism: Anabarilius grahami (assembly GCA_003731715.1). Taxonomy (NCBI): domain Eukaryota; kingdom Metazoa; phylum Chordata; class Actinopteri; order Cypriniformes; family Xenocyprididae; genus Anabarilius; species Anabarilius grahami. Next base: position 6,933,701 of record RJVU01035392.1, read on the forward strand.
CACTATGGAGTCTGTCACAAGACCTTCCCCAGTATCTCAAATGAAACCCTTAAGTTTCCGTATTAAAAATAGCTTCAACAAACCAGAGGAAGGTGTTAAAGAGAGTGTGAAAGTACCAAGTGCTAATGAGTCCGTCTCAAAGCCCGTAGCACCTCATAAACCCAACTTTCCAAAAAAACCATCTGGACCTCCTGTACAAACAGTGAACGATGACCCTTCAGCCCCCAAGAAGAAACCTTTAACCAATAGCTATGCCCTGGGCAGTGCCCCTGCCAAACCCAACAGACCGCCCAATGTCAACCTTGAGAAGTTCAAGAAGGGATCAGAGGTTGTACCAGACAGTGAGTACTGCCCATCTGGCACAAACTGCACACACTTTCTGAGGTAACAAAACAATAGGCAATAAGTATTTCACCAGTCATATCAAAGCCACAAAGACTTTGTATGTAAAGCTGCCACTACTCATAAGCACAGAAGAGTAGACTTTGGGCCAAAGTGGTTTCCGTGGTTTTACTTGTGACTGATCTGCTTTCCTCTGAGAACGTTAACAAGTATGCAGAGTAAAACATACACCATAAACTAATAAAAATGAGAAACTGTGTAGATGCATATCTTAGTCAGTAATTTATGTCCAAATGAGGAACATCACATGACTATATCAAAGGATAGATACTGCTGATTTCTGCACTTTGACACAGTGCAACATACTTGTTTTTGTTCTTCAGTACACTATTACAGCACAGCATGTGAATCGCCATCAGAGATGCCATCGTGAAAGAAACATTCAGGTGCATCTTGTATCAGAGACCAATATCAACATTTTGGAAATTCAAGATTTCCTGCATGCCCTGAGCTAGCTTCCTCATTTGAGTTTCTCTTTTCACTTGAGAGCTGAAGTCAGTAAAAAAAAAAATAGGGAAGCTAATTTAAAATGGGAACATAGTTTTAGAGATAGCTTTCATTTTTTACTTGTGATAATGGTGAGATCCTGTATATAAACAAGTTTTGCTCTTGAGTACCAGATGAAAAGATTGAACTTCACCCTCTGTGGGGGTGGTTGTTGTAGTGTTAGTTCTTCACTTTTTTTCTTTTGAAAAACTGTCAGACAAGATTTTCAGTCATGTTTTAAAGGGATAGTTCACACAAAAATGAAAATGCATTTGTCCTGTCACTCCAAACCAGTATGACTTTATTCTGTGGAACACCAAAGCAGACATTTTTAAGTGTGCTTATTTTGTCCATACAATGTAAGTCAGTGAACTGTTTGAGTTCTGCAAAACTAAGAAATTCAGGGTGAGTAAATCATGACAGAACTGATATTTTGGGTAAACTGTTCATTTAAAAGATAAAAACTGGTCATAAGCTTAACTATTTCTTGCAGTTCCTGGACCAAAGAATGTAGCTCCCCCTCCTCCACCCGCCTCTCACCCCAGTAGTCAAGCGCCTCCACCACTGCCCTCTCAACCCTTCCCTCCCAGCCTGCCCCCACGACATCCAGGACCTTTGTGAGTACCACAGAAATGCTACTCTTAGTTCTGTGACTGAATTATTCAGGTAATGACAATTTCTTTAACATGTGAATGTGATGATAATTCACATCCTTATTTTTGTCTACAGAATTCAAGATGAGAATTATGACGACGTGGAGAGCTTGAGAGAGTCATCTGGTAAGACCTACCTTTACATTATTGAATAGGAATGATTTTAGAGCCAATACCTAGTTTGTGTGTGTTATATATTAGGGCTGCTCCCTAATAGTCGACCAAAAATTTATTAGTCACTTAGTCGCATGATAAAAATCTACATGAAGTGGCAAAGTCACGCAGTCTGTAACGTACAGATCATTATTAATTGCTGGTTGTAATTACAATACATCGGACAGGACATCCAAACCCTCGCCTAACATTCATCGACCTCAGAAATGGCCTATCACATGAAACGTGTAGTGGCAGCTTTACATGACCACTCGCTCTAACATAAACAGAAAAATGTGGGCTATTCATTGTTATTGTGCACTTACAATAACAACAAAATGTTGTGCTTTTGTAAAATAATGAAATCAAGCAGGGTGCGCTCTCTGCTGTCTCTGAACTTGAGCGTGTCAAAAAGAAGAAAAAAAAGAACCGAAACTCCATGTAAACTTGCCTCACATACATGAAAAATATATCTAGCCTATAGAAAGCGAAATGTCTACTTTTATATGAGCCAATTCAAATAGAAAACAAATATTCTCAGATTATGTAATCCATGTGAAATGTGCATATAGGCTCTGTGGAGATGGCGAGTTAGCATCCTCGACTTCGTCACTGCAGACTAAAATACAGAAAACAGTAGTTTATCAATTAATTTCTAAAATGTTAAAGCAGTCTCCTTCCTGTTTTTCCCCTACGCATTCATAATCCTTCTGCCGGTGCACTGTGGCAAACTTTATTATTAAATGAATTTCCTGTGAAATAAATGCGACCTCCGGAGCTGCATACGTCATCAAGAATGTTATATTTAAGAAAAGTAACCGTAATAAAATTGACTGATATTCATTGTGAGGTGTAAAATACTGTAATTTTTTTCTTACGTTGCAATCTGTTATTTTTCTTAAATGAGACTGCCTCGATTATGTATGCAGCCTTCAAAGGGTGCAGCCCCTGAATTGGGACACAGCCATTGTTGAGAAATCTCTTGGTTTCTGTAACCCGCATGAAGCGCGTTGATGGGCGTGCTCTTGCTCTTGCTCTGGGTGAGGTGTGTGTGCGCACGCTTATCAGGGAGAAGTGCCTATACAAGGAATTCCGCTCTCTTTTGACGTCATAAAGGCCATTCTCGAAAAAAACTCTCTGAAACACGGTCCAAAACCAGAAGTAGTGTATTTGGCACAGAAATACAACCCGTGTTTTGAAACTTTGGCCATGTTTAATATTAGAATGCAACTCTTTAACAGTGTAAAAATAGCACTACACCTCCCCTTTAAGTTTGCTTGTTTATTTACCTGCATGACTGATTGATTACTAATTATTTAAATAATAAACTTGTTAAACAAGTTGTTTTTTGAAATTAGGAGTAAGCTAATCTAACTAATCGTTTATTATCCTCGCAGCGCGTCAGTTATACGCTATGAAATTATTGCCAAATCCACATGAATGGCCTGTTCACTTTTTAGTACTGCAATGTCCGAGAGTCTCTCCTGTCTCATGGTGTTTCTCATGTATGTTTTCAGTCAGAGAATACAAGAAAAATGTCTTAGACATGATGCAGTGTTCATCGGCACAGCAAAGAATAATTTAAAGAGGTTGCCAATGTTTACTAGACTGTGGAGTAGCTTTGACTCTCTGAACAGTGAGTTTTCTTGCCTTTGCCCTGAACGGGCCATTCATGTGGATTTGGATCTTGCTCATGACATGCGCTGTCTGTGCGCAACACTGTCCGTGTGACTTAATTTTCATCACTAGGAGGGTCAGCGAACATCTGCACACCCCATCCATGTGCAGCCCAATTTTTGTGACCAAGCGGACAGTGCGTGTACAACTGCACATGTGCAAATGAATGCTTTTTAAAGTAGTCTCTTGTGCTCGCAAAGGCTGCGTTCATTTGTTCAGAAGTACAATGAAAACAGTAATATTTTGCTTAAAAAGGTTTTCTATTTTAATATATTTCCAAATTTTATTTATCCCTATATAAATTTCTTATTATTATCAATATTGAAAACAGTTATGCTGCTTAATATTTTTGTGAAAACCCTGATATTTTTTACAGGATTTTTTCGATAAACAGAAAGTTCTTAACAGTTGAAACTGCATTTGAAACAGAAAACTTTTGTTCCATTATAAATGTCTTTACTGTCAAGTTTGGTCAATTTAATGCATCCATGCTCAATAAAAGTATTTATATATCTTTTACGATATCTTTTCACATTTTCTCACTACAGGCCAGAAAACTGAGGTAAGAATCTTAGTGAAGGCAGAAGGCAGATACTTGGATGGTACACTGAAAGTTTGTGGCGCAGTGTCTCATGTTTTACTTCTTTTAGGGAAGTGGAAGTGATGGTGAGATATATGAGGATCTTGATGATAGTCGGTAAGATGTTTCATGCTCTATTGCTGACAGTGACCTTATCCACCTGGAACAGAATTAAAATAGTCAAACAAATTGCTGCTTTGGCAATAATTAAATGATTCATTTCATGTTCTGTAGTGTTTACTTGTGTTTTGGGCTAATAAATGGTTCATGGTCTGCTATACCACAGGTCTGCTGCAGAGAGTCAACCTCAAAAGAAGCAAGAAAAAGAAATTAAAAATCAGAAAGACCGTGAGAAAAAAGAGAAAGATGCAATTAAGAAGTTTAAAGTAAGCTGGAATTAAAAAACAAAACAAAAACAAACAAATCAAAGCATATATTTAGAATTTAATACCAACCAGTTATTGAGGTTTACTCTAATAGATTGTGACAGGATTATAAAGAATTTTTTGTCTGGTGTGTTCTTTCCACAGATAACACCACCCCTGCAAGTTATTCATCAGGTAAAAGCTAAAGCTGACTGCAAGGGTGGGAAACATGACCTCTGCATAAAGAAGGGCGAGTCAGTTGATATTATTCGAATCACTGACAACCCAGAGGGCAAATGGCTGGGCCGGAGTCAAGATGGATCATGTAAGAGTTCACACTATAAAAAGTTTGATGACGTGAACTGTTCATTGATCACCCCACTTGAGCACTTTGACAAAACTTGACTGAGATAAGACACGTAGCTATTTCTCTATATTTCAGTTGGCTATGTTAAAACGGAAATGGTTGAGATCGACTTTAGCGTCTTGAAGAATCAAGGCCTGTCTTTACCTCATAACTTGGAAAATGAGGAGGTGTACGATGATGTGGAATCTATGGATAATCAAGGGTAAGAATCTGTAATATTTACAAACAAAAGTTCATTTTAACACGTTTACATCCATTCACAGATTTTCACTAATAATTAATAATAGAAAGAAGTGAAAAGGCAGATTTGATCTGGACCTGGTCATTGGATGCAACATTAAACATCTCTCTAGTATTTAGTCTAGTCAGTATTTAGTCCAGTCTTGAAACAAGTCAAGAAAGTTTAATTCGAACTTGCACAGGAAATACTGCTGTCCTCATTTATATTATGAGAATTAATATTTCTCTTTCATATTTCAGGAATATGAATGGGCAGAGGGGTAAGTGTTAATATAACTAATCTTTTTTTCTGACTAACTGACTGTAAGGTTTAAGTTTACTACTTTAATTATTAACTGTAACTGTAAGGGTTAGTTCACCCAAAAATGAAAATTCTGTCATTAATTACTTACTAATGTCGTCCCACACCTGTAAAACTTTCGTTCATCTTTGCAACATAAATAAAGATCTTATTAATGAAATCTAAAAGCTTTATGTCCGTCCACTGACAGCTATGCAACTGAACATAAAACTAATCCGTATGAATTGAGCGGTTTAGTCCAAATTTTCTGAAGAAACATGATCACTTTATATGATGAACAGATACAATTTAGGCTTTTACTCACATAAAAACAATGATCAGTGAACATAAACAGAAGATCAACCATACTCGCTTTGACGTGCGAGAACAAACCAGAAGCTCAAACGTGCTGCAACACACGAGACTGAACCTCACTGGTTCTCACACGTCAAGCGAACTTGCTTGAGCTTCCGTTTACCACAACTGATGTGTGAGTTGATGAATGTGAATGTTTATGTGTCAATAAATGCCTAAATTAAATCTGTTCATCATAAAAAAGCGATCATGTCTCTTCAATTTGGACTAAACCGCTCAATTCATATGGATTAGTTTTTATGATCTCTTTATGAATTTTTTGAAGCGTCAAAGTGTCAGTTCCAAAGCTGTCAATGGAGGGACAGAAAGCTGTCAGATTTCATCAAAAAGATCTTTGTGTGTGTTTCAAAGATGAACAAAAGGCGAACGGGTTTGGAATGACATGAGGGTGAGTAATTAATGACAGAATTTTCATTTTTGGGTGAACGATCTCTTTCAGTTTGAGAGGTGCTTAAACAGATACTTAAACAAGTCTGCCCTCTGCTGTTTATAGTTGTTTTACCTCCACCACCAGATGATGATGTGTATGACGATATACCCGATTCCAATATTAATCCAATCAGGTAAGAGCAAACAATATATAATAAAATATAATATAATATATGTTTCCATACTTTGTTTATATGTGTGTTTACCTGTATTCCTGGGTCTCACCCACATTACATTCCTCTGAAACCACAGCATTGGAGATCCCAGGTCTCTCTTAAAAAAGCGCCACTTCTTGGAGATGCTCAAAAGTTCGGTTGAACGGAGAAAAAGCCAAATGCACAATAATGAGTAATTTTTATATTAGTAAGATGGAATCAATCAGTGTTACTTTTCTGCATTTTAAATTCTTACCAATCAAAACTGCATATGCAGTTGCATCCATTTGCTCTAACAAAGCAAACTGATTAATTGTTCCTTTCACAATCAATCCAATCTGTGCCAAAATGACAAATACCACCTTCAAGGAAATTCTTCTGAGCCTCCTATTAATGCTTTTCTAATATTTTCTAACCATAACATTACTGGATGTGGATGATTCACTAATGCTGTGTCCTATTCCCAAGACTTCCCTTGATTTTGCTTTTAACTACAGAAAACTTCAAACTAAGTCTGTTAATTGTTTTTTGCCGATAAAATGATCAGATATGTATATCCTTCTTTTTCAGCATTCCTCCACCTCCACAATTTACACCTGAAGGAAATAAAGGTAAAAAAAATATATATATATTTTTAGTCCTATATAGTGCTTTCAAAGTAACTGTGAATCCAACTCTGTCTTTTGTCTTCAAATGTCTTTACATCACAGATATTTGCCAAGACATATACGATGATGTTGATTCATTCCCTCCCGCTCCATCACCTTGCAGGTAAACAGTGCTTTGCCATTAATGTTATAAAACAATATGATGCAATATACTGAATTAAACTCTTAAAACGTATATTAGCATATTTAATTTGGTCTGTCTTGATGATAATGATATTTTGCAGCCTTCCTCCAATGAAATCTAAGGCGACCAAAGTGCACGAGGACCCAAAAAAGCAAAAGAAGTTTGAGAAAGAAGAAAAGGAATTCAGAAAGAAGTTTAAGGTGCATTTGAGATAACTTTGGCCATACTGTATGACATTATGGTCAATGAAACAAAACGCAGAGTTCACATACAGTGCTTTCTTCATTGAAATTATAAGCAAACAATTTGGTATTTACTTTACCAGTACGATGGTGAGATTCAGGTACTTCATCAAGCAACAATTGCCACCAGTAAGAAGGCCAGTGGGAAAGACCTTGCTGTACAGGCTGGAGAGACTGTGGACGTCATCAACAAATCTGACCCGGACAAATTCATCTGTAGGAACAAGGAGGGCAAATGTAAGTGACAACATTTGTGACTCCAAATGAGACTTGATCTACAGCAAGACAAGTAATGGTAATAATGACATGGTAAAATTTACTTTCAGTTGGATATGTCTCAGCTAACAACATCCAACCAGAGTAAGTTACGTTTTCTCAAAGTTTTTTGAGACAGCTTTGTCATTGTGTGAACATGCAAAACTAAAATATTACATTTTGTTTACATAGTGAGGAGGTCTATGATGACATTGGAGATGGTACGTAGCAAATAAATGCACCTGAACATTACATGAAAATATAAAAATGCAGTTCTTCTACTGCAGATGTGATGTAATTTAAGATCAGAATTCAGACAATATTAATAAAAGAGAGAAATTCATTCACATCTTTAAAAAACATGTCTTTGCAGACTGTATCTATGACAACGACTGAAGATCTCACACCATCATCATCTCATCTTCTGGTGCAGCTCATTATTTCTGGCCCTATTTTTGTCTTCTTGATTGTTGATGTTAAGTGTATTTATTATAAAGTCACAAGCTGGAGTTCACTTTATCTGTTGAAATAAACAGCCTAGTACTATCATGATATCATAGTTACCTTGCCTGAGTGAAAATAAATGGCTTCTTGTCCAGATTGGCCACCAAAAAGAGCCAGTTCTCCAGAGACTTTCACATTCTTTTTCCTGTCGTGAGTTCTAAGACACATTAATAATTCATCACTGTAATTATGTTGCTGAGTGAAAGGCAGTATTTTGTAACTGGTCTTAATTTGCTCATTTACTTGCGTTTTTTGTAAATATTACACAGCAAAAGACTGAACTGTTTTCATCACATGCTAATAAATGTATACATTTGCTTCACTTTTAAATTCAACATGTTAATTGCATTAAATTATTACATCTATGTTCACATGACTTATAGAACAGAAAAACATGACTCAAAACTGAAAACTCAAATTTCAAAACACTGCTTCAGAGCTTTACGAATCGAATCAGTGAATCGGAGCACCGAAGTCACGTGATTTCAGCAGTTTAGGCGTTTGATAGGAGATCCGAATCACTCATTCGAAACAAAAGATTCATAAAGCTTAGAAGCTTCATGAAGCAGTGTTTTGAAATCGGCCCATATAGATATTGTTGAAAAGGCATTATTTTGTTTTTTGTCTCACAAAAAGTATTCTTGTCGCTTTATAATTTTAAGGTAGAACCACTGAACTCACATGAACTGTTTTAAATATGTTTTTAGTACCTTTATGGACCTTGAGAGTTTCATAGCTTTGCTCTCAAACGGAGAGGGGGTATTAACATCAAGTGACATGGCATCTGACGCAATGGCACAGCCGCTGGCACTTCCGGTCTTCATTGGCATGTGTCAGTGGATAGTGGCATGTGTCAGTGGATAATGTGCTTACTACCTGGTGTGCTTTCTACTTAGTGTGCTTACTACCTAGTGTGCTTGCTACCTAGTGTGCAAGTGTGCTTACTACCTAATATGCTTACAATTTGCTCAAATTACTTTACCCAATACTGTACTAAGTTTTCTACAACTATAGGGTAGGCTATTATACTACAGTACACTAGTTCACTGCAGTAAAACTAAAATATACTACAGTAGCCTATTTATTACAGTTTATCAGTTCACTATATATTGACACATGTCACAAGTTTTACTGGCACATGCCACTATCCACTAGCATATTGTACGGTATGCTGTGCCACCTCCAGTAGCCTATAGTGACACATGCTGCTGGCTGTCCATTATGTAGGCTAGATGGTGTGACATACAGTATATACTTAATGGTAAAATGACATTTAATCAATACGTTGCTCTTGTATGAGATTTTTTACATCCATTAATAAACCATTAAGTTACGGCTTATGTTTAATACTGTTGCCTGTTCTACTTAGTGTGCTTACTGCCTAGTGTATTTTCTACCCAGTGTGCTCTCTACTTAGTGTGCTTACTACTTAGTGTGCTTACTAACTAGTGTGCTTACTAACTAGTGTGCTTACTACCTAGTGTGCTTACTACCTAGTGTGCCTACTACCTAGTGTGCTTACTTACTACCTAGTGTGCTTTCTACTTAGTGCTTACTACCTTGTGTGCTTTCTACTTAGTGTGCTTACTACCTAGTGTGCAAGTGTGCTTACTACCTAGTGTGCTTTCTTTAGTGTGCTTCTACCTAGTGCCTACTACCTAGTGTGCTTACTTACTACCTAGTGTGCTTTCTACTTAGTGTGCTTACTACCTAGTGTGCAAGTGTGCTTACTACCTAGTGCCTACTACCTAGTGTGCTTCCTACCTAGTGAGCTTACTACCTAGTGTGCTTACTACCTAGTGTGCAAGTGTGCTTACTACCTAGTGTGCTTTCTACTTAGTGTGCTTCTACCTAGTGCCTACTACCTAGTGTGCTTACTTACTACCTAGTGTGCTTTCTACTTAGTGTGCTTCTACCTAGTGCCTACTACCTAGTGTGCTTACTACCTAGTCTACTACCTAGTCTGCTTACTACCTAGAGTGCTTACTTACTACCTAGTGTGCTTCCTACCTAGTGTGCTTCTACCTAGTGCCTACTACCTAGTGTGCTTACTACCTAGTGTGCTTACTACCTAGTGTGCAAGTGTGCTTACTACCTAGTGTGCAAGTGTGCTTACTACCTAGTGTGCTTCCTACCTAGTGTGCAAGTGTGCTTACTACCTAGTGTGCTTTCTACTTAGTGCCTACTACCTAGTGCCTACTACCTAGTGTGCTTTCTACTTAGTGTGCTTACTACCTAGTGTTCTTTCTACTTAGTGTGCTTCTACCTAGTGCCTACTACGTAGTGTGCTTACTTACTAGCTAGTGTGCTTTCTACTTAGTGTGCTTACTACGTAGTGCCTACTACCTAGTGTGCTTCCTACCTAGTGTGCTTTCTACTTAGTGTGCTTCTACCTAGTGCCTACTACCTAGTGTGCAAGTGTGCTTACTAAAGAGTGTGCCTACTACCTAGTGTGCTTACTACCTAGTGTTCTTTCTACTTAGTGTGCTTCTACCTAGTGTTCTTTCTACTTAGTGTGCTTCTACTTAGTGCCTACTACCTAGTGTGCTTACTTACTACCTAGTGTGCTTTCTACTTAGTGTCTACTACCTAGTGTGCTTACTACCTAGTGTGCTTCCTACCTAGTGTGCTTTCTACCTAGTGCCTACTACCTAGTGTGCTTACTACCTAGTGTGCAAGTGTGCTTACTACCTAGTGTGCAAGTGTGCTTACTACCTAGTGTGCTTTCTACTTAGTGTGCTTCTACCTAGTGCCTACTACCTAGTGTGCTTACTTACTACCTAGTGTGCTTTCTACTTAGTGTGCTTACTACCTAGTGCCTACTACCTAGTGTGCTTTCTACCTAGTGCGCTTACTACCTAGTGTGCTTACTACCTAGTGTGCTCACTAACTAGTATGCAAGTGTGCTTACTACTTAGTGTGCTTCTACCTAGTGCCTACTACCTAGTGTGCCCTTTGGTTGAAATCCCTTTCTGAGGTTGGGTGTGTGGTGTTGATGTTGCCCCATAGAGGGTGGGATGGTGTCCCCTTGGTATAGTGCCCTACGCAGACCACATATTTTGTAAATACGGAACAGTGGTAGTGGAATCGTTGTAGTAAAATCGTTACTGAAATGAAAACAAGATATTGCTGACATTGATCAACAACAAATCCAACATACATGGTCTTTGTTTNCTAGTGCCTACTACCTAGTGTGCTTACTTACTACCTAGTGTGCTTTCTACTTAGTGTGCTTACTACCTAGTGCCCATTGTGCTTACTACCTATTGTGCTTACAATTTAGTGTGCTTACTACCTAGTGTGCTTACTAACTAGTGTGCTTACTACCTAGTGTGCTTTCTACTTAGTGTGCTTACTAACTAGTGCCTACTACCTAGTGTGCTTTCTACCTAGTGCGCTTACTACCTAGTGTGCTTACTACCTAGTGTGCTCACTAACTAGTATGCAAGTGTGCTTACTACTTAGTGTGCTTACTACCTAGTGTGCTTTCTACTTAGTGTGCTTCTACCTAGTGCCTACTACCTAGTGTGCCCTTTGGTTGAAATCTCTTTCTGAGGTAGGGTGTGTGGTGTTGATGTTGCCCCATAGAGGGTGGGATGGTGTCCCCTTGGTATAGTGCCCTACGCAGACCACATATTTTGTAAATATGGAACAGTGGTAGTGGAATCGTTGTAGTAAAATCGTTACTGAAATGAAAACAAGATATTGCTGACATTGATCAACAACAAATCCAACATACATGGTCTTTGTTTCCCTTTCGATACTTCACTCGTACTGCGTATGGGGAAAGGTCTCCTTTTTCCCCGTGCTGAAGCCTTTTTCAATAGTGCAGTGTAACTGCATGGCCATTGGTTCAAACTCGAGAACTTTTTGAACCAATGACGGCGCGGCGTAGCAGCGCGAGCCTATGGTGATGCAGCGCGCCAAAAAGCGTGCCAAAACGGGCGGGGCTTATGGCTATCTAAGCGGGCATTTCGCCATAGGATTTCAGATCTCTCTCATCACTTCTCTCCGAAGCTGAAAGCCTTTGCCGCCTGGAACGAGCTCTCCCGCCATAGAAGAGGCACCGCAGCGGACCAGCTGAGATCGCCGAACGCCTGCAGCGCCGGCGCCTTCGCAGACTGCCGCCTCGAGCACCGCTTTCGAGCAGCCCGCTTCCCGCTTCCGGCCGCCCTCTCAGCACGTTTCCTGCCGCCATCCGGCGTTGTTAAAAAATAAAAATTTCCGCGGTTTTAACGCCGCTTTCTAAAAGAGGACTTCCAGCGGTTTTCACCGCTGTAAAAGAGCCCCTCAATCGCCGTTTTCATGGCGGCGGCATTGATGCAAACGGAGGAATGGGCCGGCGATTCTGAAGACCCCGCCCACCTGCCCTCACTTGAGCCCATCGACGCTAGAGCTGGGATGGACGGCGAGTTTTTCCGCGTTCTCTCTAAGGCCGTCGAAGAACTCGTCGCCAGGCCCCCCGCCAGCGCTCTGCGCCGTTCTTTCCTGAAGTTCACAACGAGCTGACCAAGTCGTGGCGGGCTCCCTACTCGGCCCGCTTACGCACTTCCTCTTCTGCAGCTCTCACTTCAGTCGATGGCTCTCAGGAGAAGGGCTATGAGCACTTGCCGCCCCTGGACGAGGCTGTGGCTGCTCACCTCTGCCCCCCCGCGGCCATGGGGTGGAAGAACAAGAGGGCCCTTCCTTCAAAGCCCTGCAGAACTACCTCTGCCTTAGCTGGCAGAGCTTATTCATCTGCGGGCCAAACTGCCTCAGCGCTACACACCATGGCTATTCTCCAGGTGTTCCAAGCTAAGCTCCTCCGCTCCCTGGACGAGTCTGGAATCGACGCACCTGCCTTTCGCGACCTCCGCAGGTCCACGGATCTAGCCCTGCGTGCCACGAAAGCCACAGCCCAGACCATTGGTCGTTCCATGGCCAACCTGGTCGTGCTAGAGAGCCACCTCTGGCTCAATTTCACAGAGATCAAGGAGATAGACAAGACGGCCTTTCTTGACTCCCCAGTTTCTCCAACCGGTCTCTTCGGGCCAGCTGTACCGTCCCAGGCCATGCGACACTTCCTGCCCAAGCGCTTCAGCTCTGCCTCGAGTCGCCCCAGGACTGTGCCGACTCAGCATCAGAGCAAACCTGCTCCTTCTACCTCCCAGGCAGCGCCCCCTAGGGAGCAGCGCCAGCGAGCACGTCCCGCCAAGCGCTCTTCCTTCCCGAGACGCCAGGGCCCCCGGCCAAGGATTGTGCTGGACCCGACGCCTCCAAAGTCTTCCTGATCTCACAGGAAAGAAGAGGAAGGGGCAAAGTCCCGCTGCAGCCGGACCACCCCAAAAGCTCACTCATCTAGTTCCCCCACCGCCCCGTTCAGTTCTGTAAGTTCTGCGACCTGGGTCCACTGCTGTTGCGCCCACGCAAAACGCTGTTGTAATGGCGAACACAGTAAAAAATGTACACTCTCAAAGAAAGAGCAAACTTCCTCTTCCACACTCATCGGTATACAGGCCCCCTCCCAGCGGTCTGTCATCCGACGTCATTCAACCCCTTGTCATGTGGGCCGAGGCCTGGCAGGCCATCCCCGGAGTGTCACAATGGGTGTTGGGGATAATAAATCAAGGCTACTCACTGCAGTTCGCCCGAAGGCCCCCGCGCTTCAGAGGGGTGCTTCCCACTTCAGTAAATCCGGACGACGCTCATGTCCTCCGCTCCGAAGTGACGACTCTGCTAGGGAAGGGAGCCATAGAAATAGTTCCCCCCTCAGAGAGCGAATCGGGGTTCTACAGCCGATATTTTCTCGTCCCCAAGAAAGATGGCGGTCTCAGACCCATCTTGGACCTCAGACTCCTGAACTCCTTTTACGAAGTGCATGAACGCGGCGCTTTCCCCTCTGAGACAGATGGGAATCCGGGTTCTGAATTATCTCGACGACTGGCTCATTCTGGCCCAGTCGCGAACCGAGCTGGACCATCACAGATCCATGCTCCTCAGCCACTTGGAGTGCCTAGGACTCAGGGTCAACTTTGCCAAGAGCTCACTGCTCCCCAGCCAACAAATTGCATTCCTGGGTGCAGTCTTCGACTCAGTCCGTATGACGGCTGTAGTCTCGCTGGCTATTCAGCAGCTCGCGGCTTCCGTCAGGAGCAAAGCCTATCTCCCTCTGATGTTTTTCCAGAGGATGCTAGGGCTTATGGTTTCCGCCTCCCCAGTTTTGCAGCTTGGCCTTCTATGGATGCGGCCTCTGCAATACTGGCTGAAACTCCGGGAAACTCCAAAAGACAACTCTCATTGCCCAACTTATTTTTCGAAGGACACAGACGTGTCAGAAGTGGTCGGTCTTCGTTGACTGGTGCTCCGCACGAAACGAAGACCCTGTTGAGTGTGACGTATCCCCGATACTGTCATTTCTCCAGGAGCGTCTTAACAAGGGCCTCACCCCTTCTACGCTCAAGATGTACGTAGCAGCCATTGCAGCATTCCACGCTCCCATCGCTGGCCAATCAGTGGGTCGAAACAGCCTCATTGTGCGTTTCCTGAGAGGTTCTAGGTGGTTGAACCCCCCACGTCCTCTCACTGTTCCCACTTGGGACCTTTCCACAGTCCTCAGAGCACTCAAAGGGCCCCCCTTTGAGCCGCTGCGGTCAGCTGACCTCTGGTCCCTAACGCTCAAAACCGCTCTGCTACTTGCATTAGCATCGGTCAAGCGTGTTGGCGACCTGCAGGCCCTCTCTGTGAGCCCTGCATGCCTTGAGTTTGGGCCCAACGACTCTAAGGTCGTTTTGAAACCTAGGCATGGCTACGTCCCTAAAGTGCTCTCGACCCCATTCAGAGCACAGGTCATTTCCCTCTCAGCATTGCCTCCCTCGTCGGACGAGCGAGAGTTGGAACTACTCTGCCCTGTCAGGGCACTGAGGACCTACATTGAGCGGTCACAGCCGTTCTGGCAATCTGACCAGCTTTTCATCTGCTTTGGTGGCTGCACCATAGGGTCTCCGGTCTCAAAGCAGCAACTCTCGCGTTGGATAGTCGATGCTATTGCTCTGTTACTCCTCTATGGGCCTTGATTGCCGCATAGGAGGTAGAGCCCACTCCACGAGAGGGATGGCCTCTTCGTGGGCCTGGTCTAGTGGAGTCTCTATCAAGGACATCTGTGAGGCGGCCGGCTGGTCCTCGCCGTCCACTTTTGTCAGATTTTATAACCTGGATATCCCGACCTTGCAAGCTCGGGTCCTCTCGGTGTGATACGACGGCCTCTGTCGAGCTCCGCCATCATGCCACTCCAGGGAGCAAGCTCCCTCTTTGCAAGTGTAACATAAAGGGTTCGACGGCTCCGGCCCTCTCACTTGTCCCCTGGACCCCTACGGTGCCCAAAATAAGTCTAGTCGTTCCCTGCCGTGGCATGGCGCGGTTGAATTCGTTCCCCATACGCAGTACGAGTGAAGTATCGAAAGGGAACGTACTCGGTTACTTTTTGGCGCGCTGCATCGCCATAGGCTCGAGCAGCTACGCCGCGCCGTCATTGGTTCAAAAAGTTCTCGAGTTTGAACCAATGGCCGTGCAGTTACACTGCGCTATTGAAAAAGGCTTCAGCAGCGGGAGAAAAGGAGACCTTTCCCCAGACGCAGTACTCGTTCCATGTCTCAGGGAACCGAGGTTACGTTCGTAACCGAGTACGTTATTATGGAAGCTTTTTTTCCACCACAGAATAAAAAAGCATAGAAGGTTATTGTGACTTTTTATCAAAAATATTTTTATTTTGCAATTGTGTGTCTACATCTCACAATTGTGACTTTTTTTTCAGAATTGTGAGATATAAACTATGAATTGAGAGAAAAAAGTCAGAATTGTGAGATAAAAAGTCACAATCTTTTTTTATTTTCTATGCATGGCAGAAATAAGCTTTCATAGGTTCTACATGTGTAAGGGGAAAAACCATAGAGATGCACAATCCAGCACACATTCTTCCTCCTCTCCCATACCTCTTCTTCTCCCTTGTCCTGATCCAACTTCTCCTCTCCTCCTTCTATTCCTCTCCCTTACCCAGATATTATTTTCTCTCTGCGCCTCTGTGTTTTCTTCATACACACTGAACAAATCCGATTCAAAGAGTCCTGTTTTACTGTGTGTCCATGTAATGAAAATAAATTCAACACCTGACTATGCCTCCAAATGAGATTGGAATCTGCTATTTCTAAATATTTAAGTGATCTGCTAATTTAAAATGCTTATCATTTGTTTCAGTATTTGTTTTATATTTATTTTCCAGTACTTTTCCAGTACTGCTGTTGCTGTAAAAGTATAAGTTTTATCCTATATTTAAAGATTGGAACATTAGGTCTTCATTTCTAACTTGCTATGTTTAAGCATTTGCAAATAAAATGAGAAAGATCCATGATTTTGGTATGGGGTAAGCTTACATGAAAAGAAAATATAAGCATTTTAGAAACGTGTTAATTGACTGCATTTTGTGTGAAAACGACATGAATTGTGTTAATGGTATGGTCACAACAGACGGATATTCTGCTAAATGTGTTTAGAGTTTTGAAAATGTGACTACAGATTGGACAAAAGTATGTTAGCAATTGAAAAAAACTGTAAAAATATGTCTGAGACAGATGAGGGAGCAAAAAATTATACCAGCTTAGAAAGATTGTTACATTGGCTAAGATAATTTTGTCAAGTATTTCTGCAGTAATTGCTGCTTATTTTCAAACTAAGAGTTGAGTGTTGATATAGTAAATTTGCCTTGATTTACTTTGTGATTTCAGAAGTTTTAAGAACAATATGTTCTTCTAAAACAACAACAAAAAAGTTTTTAATCTAATTAATAGTTTCTGTGGCACTTGAAGTTTGTTAAAGTCCTCTAGTGGGCCTGGCCACCTGGTTGAGAATCACTGGCTTTTATTTTAAATAAATAAAACTAATAAAGTAATCACACATCATCTTTTTTTGATCATGCATCCACAATTTTGTGTTGTTCATCAAATCTAACCAACAGGCCAAACAGATGTTCACAGTTGATTGTCTGTCAAAGAGGTGATTGTCAAACAAAAGGTATTGATCGTCTTCTGTCAGGGGGGGTCCCGTATTGTCTGTTTAATTTTAATGTGCTGGCAAAACAAACAAAAAAACTCTAGACTCTTAATTGTTCATTAGATGACGTATTAAGGATGTTTCGTTCATTAGACTATTGACATAGGAATAGTCTTTTTCATTCGTCTTTTTTTAGCGGATATATAATTTTGCATCAGTAGATCATCACTTGTACAGAGTATAACCAGTGTCACTGTATTTAACAGTAATGGAGTCTGTTTTAGGTAGACACAAATAATTTTAACTGGCTTTCTAGCAGATGCGGCAACAGATTAGTTGAATGCGATTTTCCATAGAGCACAAACAAAAATGTTTTTCATATTATTTGTAAATTGTTAGTATCATTATTGGACAGTGTTGTTTCCTCAGTCACTGTTCTCACGTATTTCATGCAACAACAACAAGACACAGAAAAAAGAGACGACAGTACAACAGCATGGAAACCAGCCTTTATATTTGGTGATTTTGTGGTCCTACAATGACAAATAGTTTTTTTTTTATAATTTAAAAAACTGTTTGTGGCTTTTACATTGAGCACAGTAGCCATGCACAATGCACAGTAAATAATGTGGAATACTGGTGACAGCTTATCAGCTTACAAAAATAAAATATTACATACAAAAGTTTATCAACCGTTCACAAAACATTACATGTATTGCAGATTCTCTCCTCTCCGAAAAGAAACATTGAAACAATGCACAGTAGTTTCTAAGTATGAATGAATTCTTATAAAATGTCTTTCTTCTTTGTTCTAGATAATGTGCACTTTTAGATAAATATATACAATATGATTCAGACACTGCTTTTAAGGAGCACAATCAGTGAATTAAATATATATCAAATAACCTTACAGTTAAGCAGATATGCTTACACAATGTGACATCCTTGGCTGAATTATTGTACTTGTACCATTTCTGTACATCTGTATTTCTGGTCATATGTATCCAAAACTGCATCTTAGGAAAGTTTGAACATGCAAGAAACAATATGACAATCATAGATTAGATAGATAGATAGATAGATAGATAGATAGATAGATAGATAGATAGATAGATAGATAGATAGATAGATAGATAGATAGATAATGAATGGATGGATGGATGGATGAATAAAAGCTTTTGTGTTAGTGGTTCAGGGAAACATTTTTACATCTTTGGCTGCACGCATCACTAAAATCACATGAAATATCTCTTCTTCTCCACCCAGAACTAGCAATGTGTATGTGAGCAGGAAACCAATAAATAGATCCCAGATTTATGCCCAACAATTCTTTCTTTTCATGTTCGATATGACTAAACCTCTCAAGAGGCCTGAGCTATTGCATTTGTCATTTTATAATCCTTTTAGTATTTCAAATGCATGCATTTCAGGTACATTATCACTTAAAGCATCAATCCAACATCTAACCTCACTAAGCAAAGTCTGTCTTGTGTCTGAGGGGAAACAGTGTCCATTCTCTTCCATATTCTTTCAGCTGAACCACCCACAGCAGCACAAGATGTGGGTTCAGTCCAAGAGATGTAACAACTGGGGATGTCCAAGAACTTGCAGAGGAACAGCTCATCTCAGATTGAACTGAAATGCTCAAAGGTCAAGGAAGGCTCATGGTGATTGAAAATGCTTTAGGTGTATATAGACAAAAACAGGATGTCAGTGCAAAAGTTTCTAATACTTTCAGTCCATCGTGTTTTGGCAGTCAAAGCTGAACACCTGAAAAAGAAGAGAACATGATTAAAATGAGAAAAAAGCTGGAGATCCAAAATAGGATTCATTATTTTATATGTAGCTTCAAAATGTTATACCTGTAAGTATGTCCTGATATGACGACCTCCCCATGACAAGCTTCCATTATAAACCTTCTTTGCACTTGTCTGGTATCCAGTGGTCCATCATCCCCCTCAGATGAGGAATAAAAGGTAGAGGCAACAGGAAATTGGGGCACACGCTTTTGCAAGCACAAACACGTATACTTCTGTGTGTGTACACGTGTGCACATAAGATGTAGGGGAAAGAGGTGCAGCGGTCTGTGGAGGCCATTCACAGGCAGGTAATTGCAGGTGAAGTCAGTGTCATTTATGACTGGGGCTAACCACAGTCGGGGTTGGAGGGTAAACTAGTGCCACGTTGACCCTCTCTGAGCCGTTCTTGGGGCAGATGATCTCAGTAAGTCCCTCAGGTCGGGGCTGACTTAACAGATCACCTATAATGTCAACGAAAAGAGAAAATAGGTTTTGCTTAATTCACACAGGTTTACAAAATCTATGATGATTTTACAGGGCTCCACAATATTAAAAACAATAACTTTTGTATTTCAGTGAGGGATTCATTTGTGAACTTGGTTCTGAACAATTCACTGACTGAGACTGATTCAAAACACTACCTCAAGAGGGAGCTCAAGGCTGTTTCACAAATCTTTTAAACTGACTCATTTAAAAGAACTGGTTCATAAGAATAGATAGGTGAATTGTTATTTGACAATATAATAAACTTTTAAAGACAGACCTATTGCGAATTATGGTCCTTAACAGTGGGATTTCTGATGAAAAACCTACATTACCCATGATTCTGCTTAAAAACACCACCAATCAAGAAATCCAAACAAGCAATTCACTCCATAAGAACTCTTTAGTGCCCGCCCACTCCAATGAAGCACTGCGAATTATGTAATAGATTCATCTCCCTCGACTCTCAAACTACTGAAATACTTTAAATATTAATTATTGTATGCATCTTTATTATGTGTATACTGTTTTATACATAATTGTGGTAAGAAGCAGAGCGGGGCCGAGAGGCGTGGGAATGGAGCGAAGCCAGTGGCGCTAGTGTTAATGATTAAGCTGGTCTCGAGTCCCACAGAGGAGTGACAACCGTTAAGAATGAGAGGACCGGGCCTAGACTTGATGTTTTATCTTATGTGGCAAAAGTCCTTGAGGGGTTGCCGCTTTACTTTTGTTTTGTTGTTTATGTTTATAAGTTACGTTCATCATTTGCAGGTGTTGTGTCGAATTTTAACTCCCTGCCAAATTATTACCACCCTCGTTGAGGGCGCTAAATGGTTGTCTAATCCTAAACCCAAACCTAATCCTAAACCTACCTATACAGGGGTCTCAGGGGGCTAATAATCTTGGGTCAGAATCAGGCACAACACCGGTTTCCACCTCCTTCTTCTCTGAACGTGAACATCGTTACAATAATCAACATATTTAAATCAAATGTATCCATACTTTTTAATTTTGTCATCCACAATCCTAAATGGGATTGTAGTTCTTTCCCTCATTAAAATGGGACCAATTTGTCTTTTTGTCTGAGTTTTCAAATACTTTTTTTGCTTCAAATCAACGTTTTGAACGTTCATCTTATAGCTGAATAGCTTATGACTTTTCCTTGTTAATTCCTATTGGGGGAAAAAGAATGGGAAAAATACTTCCAGAACCAAGGCTGATGAAAAAGTGGACAGGCACTGTTTCACTCTGCTTTTTTCACGAAGCATAGTTGCACACTCTAGTCTAAGGAGATAACAAAAAACTTGCCAGTGGTGACTAGATTCTAAAGTATTGCCGCATGTTTATTGTTTATCACATTTGAGACAAGTTTAGACTGGAGCCCTATTTATGACAGATATTATTTACATTGAAATATAAATCAAATTGGAAAATGACAAAGAAATATTCAAGTTAACATTTTCTCAAAGGCTGTTCTAAAAGAGCACCTTTAAAATCTACCACAAGGTGGCGCTGTTTAACAAGCTTTTATAAGTAAGAACTCTTGCTCGGCCCAGTAAATCACACTGCAAAAACACAATGGCTTGCAATAAGGCCTAAAGATATTAAAGCTTACTTTATCATTTAAAACTAATTGATCCCCTGAAGAACCAGTACCATTTCCCATAATACTTTAGAAGAGCATCTATATGCCTTTATGAAGTGGAATATGTCGGTTCATCTTCAGAAAGCAAAACCTGGTGGTTTTGAGATTCAACGTCTTTTTATATCTACGGCACAAGAACAAGGGTGTTAAGTTCAGCCTAAGAAGCCTGAATTGATAGGAGAGTCGTCCATGCCTATAAATAGAGACTCTAATGAAGGATTCCAGTGTGCTAGTCAGCAAGTCAGTAAGCTAATGGGCACACTTCGAGGACTTAAGGGGGATCAAACCAACTGCAGGAAGACAAAGCATTACATCATGTGTCCGTCCAAGAGGAGATAACAGACCACAGTCATCTGTACAGTGCTTCAATGTGACTTTGAATTGGAAAAGAAGCCAAAATGTTCTTTATTTCATCCGATCTCAGCGCATCTCATTTTCATTTTTAAAATCTAACAGTTAATTGGCTCCACTGACTTCCATAGTCTGAAAAAAAATTATGAAAATGAATGGGGCCCATCAACTGTTTATTTACTGACATGCTTCAAAATATCTTCTTTTGTGTTCTGCAGAAGAAAGAAATTCATTGGGTTTGGAACAACTTGAGGGTGAGTAAATGCTGACAAAATTGTAACTTTTGGATGAACTACACCTTTAAAATGAATTAATTTTTATATACTGGAAATGGGATTGATGTTACTTGTTGTGACCAAATGTTTAAAAGGGAATTGAATGCACTGTACATATACAGTAGCCCCCAAAAGTATTCGGACACTTGAAGTAGGCATGAAGTTGAAAATACAATTGTCTTTTCCTCTCTATTTCACCCAAATCCGAGTGTAGCAGCTTCCCGAATGAGAAAAAAAATATAGGGTGGTACTTGATTTTGTCCATCGGAAATTGATTGGATCTTGGATCAATGTCATTTGCTAATTGAGGAAAGGGATTATTGTCCCATCCTCACGTCATCAGAGAAGAGATATTGTTGAAATTTTTTTTGGTTACACTTTATTTTAAGGTGACATACTGTAGTTACATTGTACTTAATCCAATTCACCTCAAATTCTTTCTAAATGTGCATTAAATATAAAATATATGAATAAATGACATTTATAAATTTTTAAGGGTTATTTAAGGATCCGAACTAAGTATCAACTCCACAGAAAAACTATAAATAATCTGATCCGTATTAATGATGTAATAATGCATCAGCCACTAATATTACCCAGATCTATCCTAATAACATCAGGTTTGATCTGGTTTTAACAATAGAAACCACAGGCTGACCTGCTTAAACTAATTATTTTTTCCAAGGCACTGCAGCAAAACATCTCCCACACCAACAGGGAAGCAATTTATGCCATGAAGCTGTTTAATGATGCAGCTTCCTGACAAATGATGTGCAATTAGCTTAAAAGATTAGACAAATGTGAATATTTCCTGTGAAAACTCCTAGTTATGTACTTTAACACTTGAAAAAACTGCGTACATCATGGCACTACATTACTATATGCCCTCAGCACAGTGGCCTGACTGGTACACCATTTACACCCATTAGGCCTATTGATTTTCTGCTCTCCTTCGTTCTAAATAAAGGAGGAATTCCACTAGACTGAATTTAGTCATTCAACTGAAAGATGAAGGCCAAATTAAGTCCAATAGCTAGAAGCCAGAGTTATGTGAAATTAACAAACTGTTAGCACACAGTGATTGTGAAAGGTCTCAATGCTGATTATACATGTATTCACTGTAGACAGTGATTAGGAAATTAGTCAGCACTCCCTTTATGGGAATCATAGGGAATAAAGGTGAAGGTGAGTATTCTTGCTGATTCATGCACTAGTTATTATTATTACTTGTTCCTTCTCTAGTCTGAGTCATAGTGCTGCAAATATGTTTTGGAACGCAGTCATTTCTGGCATCAAAATTTAAGAAACTGCCTTCTTTCTTGATTTTTGCCTTGAATAACATTTCCAGGTACGTTTTGGCACTCGGGTCTGTTTGTTCGTCTGCCAGACTCTCCATTTCTGCATAACATTCTTTTTGTTCTTGCTCTCTGAGGTGCGTTATCAGGTCCTTAAAAGGTAAACTGCACTCCCCAGCAAAAGCTTCAAGTCAATACCACCATACAACAATCCCCAGTAAGCAAGAATGGCTAGGAGGTTTTTGGATAAAACACAAGAGCAATGAACTGTGATGAGCCATCAAGGCCTGTGCGAAGAACAATGACTTCTGCAGACAGTCTTATTGTAGCCATATGCTCTCAGAGACAATAAAGAAGATGCAGAGTACTCCTTTATTCTTCCTTAAAGTCACCAAGAAATCAATATTTATTTTCCTAAAGGCACAGTGTGCAAGTTTCACTGCTAGAGGTCGCAATTCAAAACAATAACAAAGGAATAGCTTGATGATGCCGGGAATGAGCGTGGAATCATGAAAGTTGTTGTCTTCACCCCCACAGCCGATGAAAAGCAATCCGACAGAGCTCAGGCAGAAATCACATTCATGGGTAAGCTAATGTTTCCCTATGGTATGAAGAAGGGCGGGGCCGGGAGCCTGAGACATTTTATGTTGTTGTTTTTATTATATGCCGCAGTGCTGCTTCTATCATTTTGTTGCTTATGATTATTACGTTTAAAGTCACGTTTAACGTCGGCCTCCATCTTCCAGATGAAGCGATAACCAGCTTTCTGTCATTTAAAGGTGCACTATGTAATATTTTCTTTCCGCTAGAGGCCGCTAGAGGCCGCTAGAGGTCTATTCAAAACAAAGGCGTAGCTTGATGACGCCAAGTTTAAGCGCAGAATCTTGGGACATGTGGTCTTCATCTCAACGGTCGGTGGAAAAGAACTGGTATAGGACTCGGGAAGAAATCATGTTCATGGATGCGATTATTAACGTTATTGTAGTATGAAGCAGAGCAGGACCGAGTGTTGTGGGAGCTGAATGAGGCCGCTGGAGCGATTGCGCAACACACGCCTCATGAGCAGCGGAACTTTTATTATGCCACAGTCCATGGCGCCGCTTCCGCTTTTCCGGTCATGAGTATGAGGTAACACAGCTCTGTTCATCACATTAGATACATTTGAGTGTGTTGAAAATGTTATAACGTTACTCTTTGCGTTCGCTCGGTGGCTGCTGTGAGACACTTGTTTCACACTGCAAGCTAGATCAATTTTAGAGTATCATATTAAATGCTGGATGGCCTGTGTTGATTATAGGCATGAAATTAAATTGAAAACGTATTGTATGATGGAGAAAATGCTGTATTACTGTTACTAAAAATAAAGCTGCATCTGATTATGCTATATTAGCTACTTCACAAAATAGTGTTTTTCTCTGAGGCATGGTACTCACAAAAAAAAAAAAAAAATTANAAAAAAATTAGATTTAAACAATAAGACTAAACGTGTGTTGAGCTAAATAACAATAATTCATTTTCTGTCTATAAATATATCAAAACAGTTTTTCCCTTGTCTATTAAAACATGTAATATATTAAAGCGTCTTTCGTGTTTCCATGGTTTCTACAAAATAAAACCGGAAACCGAGGGTAACGCGGGTATGACGCAATTGACAGGCGACTCCTCACACGTCCCGGATCCTTGGTTAAAATTCCAATTTTCTCGCGATTTACAAATAGTTGCAAATATTTGGGATGTTGTAAGTACTCAAGTAAACAAAATGTATAATACTGGCCTAGTGGTTTTTGTATATTTGCAAAAAAATTTATTATATAAAAAATATATATATTATTAAATATTGCACTTTTAATGCAAAGGTAATAAAAACACAAAGTATAGTGTTAAATGTATATAATGTTTATAAATGTACATCAATAAAAAATAAAAAGAAAGAAAATATAAATAAAATGTTCCCATTGTAGCACAAATCTGTCTCTTTATAAACCAGATAAATGATCCAATCAATTCACAATCCAATCCAACAGACACCTTCCATTCTTCTCATACAACATTCATACAAATTGTGCAAAGTAAAATGGGATGCAAATGGCAGTTTACACTGACTAACTAAAACGGAATGAAAATATGAGAGATAATATTTTATGCTTGAGAATATTATCTCTTTTTGGGAATATTATCTCATTCTTATCTCTATTGTGCATGTCCGCAACACACAATATACATAAAATGTTTTAAAACATCTCTAAATGATCAGCAGAAGTTCCTCTTCTTGATGGAAAGAGTTAATAAGTAATGAACAGGTCAGGTAGATCAGTGGTCTTGGGGTGGAGACTGTTGGCTGCATAATTGCAGTGTAGGGGTTTACCTAAGGAAGCCTGGGGGAAAATAAAGGTCCCCCCACCCCCATGAGCCATTAGACTCCCCTCAGAACCTTTCTAAATATGGTTTACAGGTCATGTAACTGGTTAGCTATTTGAAGTCTGTGGATCAAGTTTGCGGACTTGAAGGAATTTTAAAGTCTAAACATCCGGGGTGACAATGTTGTGATGTGAAAGTCAGGTCAGTTGACTCGCTTCAGTCCACAATTATTACTAATTAATGAGAGTCAGGGTGCAGAATGACAGTGAATGGATTGATTCTACTTTTACTGCTTGAGAGAGAATGACACACATGAAACTTATTAAAACACTGTTTATCACTGCATCTAGCTTTAGTTATAACAACTAATGAAAAAGATACAGTGATCTAGTATTTTTTTCCACAAGAAGCCCCAAAAGTACACACACACTTCTTAAAATGCATTTCCTTGTCTAACTTAACAGGTGAAAGACTGCCACCCAACACCTTGAGAAAGGCCACAGCTTTTCAATAATGAAATGGAGGCCTAATTCACAAATGGAGTCCTAATTCACACAGTCAGTACTGAGAGGTAAACCTGCCCCGCGCCTGGAGGCAGGGAGGACAAACACTTGAACCTAGAGAGAATTAGTTACCTACACAATAAATCTCCAAACCCTGTATCTAAAAACACACTTCCATAAAGGCACACTGCAGTTTAAACATCCTGTACTCGCTGGGACAGGAAGCAGCAAAGAGAATGAAACAATGAGACACATCTCCATAACAAAGCCCACTGTTGCTACACTCACTCGTGTCATGTCTAGCTTCCACTTCACTCCTACAGTCTATTGCTCATACTTAAGATCTTGCATTCCAATGGCACATTCTTCATCTTCT
The DNA here is from genome assembly GCA_003731715.1 of Anabarilius grahami. Taxonomy (NCBI): domain Eukaryota; kingdom Metazoa; phylum Chordata; class Actinopteri; order Cypriniformes; family Xenocyprididae; genus Anabarilius; species Anabarilius grahami. The sequence goes on from RJVU01035392.1 coordinate 6,959,762, forward strand.
GTTTACTGAGCACTAAATTTTCCATCAACTATCAGCCATACACTATAACTAACTCTCAATAACTAAAACAATATGACATAAAAAAAGGTGATTTTTCAAAGCAAAATATGTAAATATTTGTGACTCTGGACCACAAAACCAGTCATAAGTCGCACGGGTATATTTGTAGCAATAGCCAACAACACATTGTATGGTTAAAATTATCGTTTTGTCTTTTATGCCAAAAATCATTAGGATATTAAGTAAAGATCATGTTCCATGAAGATATTTTGTAAATTTCCTACCGTAATTATATCAAAAATGTATTTTTTTGAGTGGATATGCATTGCTATGGACTTCATTTGGACAACTTTAAAAGGCAATTTTCACAATATTTAGATTTTTTTGCACCCTTAGATTCCAGATTTTCAAATAGTTGTATCTCGGCCAAATATCTGTCCTATCCTAACAAACTATACATCAATGGAAATGTCTAAATCTCAATTTCAAAAAATATAAACATAAAAGTGAATGTAGGCATCACAACATAATGAACAGAATGAAAAATGGAAATTATTTTTTGAGTTTTTCTAAACTTAAATATCAGGTGTTAGATGACGGCAATGGTAATCTAAACATAAAAGTAGGGAAAATGAGAATATTATATTGAGATAATATACAAATATAAAATGTTTTATTTTTCCCTACGAAATAGATATTATATAAAATATATTTATATAAAAAAAGTGTGTGTGGTTGATACAAAATTGTGCATCCCTTACAAAACGAAAATAAGGATGTAAGCTACCTTTATTAAGACCATTATTAAGTGTCCAATGTCTCTGTTAAATCTTGAATAAGACACATTCCAACCACAAAACACACATACAAAAGACAAAAGCTTGTCTAGACCTCCAGTCACATTCCAGATATTTTCCAAAGCTGTTTTATCTTTAACGCATTCATGCTGTGACTCGCTCTGCGGCCCTTTGTGAAGTTTGAAATCTGGGTCAAAGACATCCTGGAATGCTTCATCTTTTTCCCGAGTGTCCAGAGGATGTGGATTCATAAAAATACTGCCAAAATAAACTGCCTCCGGAATTAACAGCATGTAGCTGACATAGCGCTTGTCATGCAGATGTTCAGCTTGATTTATTGAATCATTCTCAACAAAACAGAACAAAACCACACTGTGATTATTTGTGAATTTTCGAACCTATGTTTAATGCTCAAAAATGCTCAGTGGGTTTTAAAACAAGGGGAAACTGTACTGCAACTGTCTTTCTACACCACATATGGTGGTATGTATCACTCATTTCTTACTGTTCGACCTCTAGTTCAGTGTGGCGGATGGTAAACAGTGATCAGGCAAGACTACAGCATAAACAGCAGGATGAGATGTGAGCAGCCAGCCACTCAAGGCCGGCGACTCGGTGGAGGATTATCACTCTGAGTGATAAAGCACAAAGCGCATCAGCGAGTGTATCAGGGTCATCCCCATGCACACGCATGTACACACGTATACACACAGCTTATGCTGACACAGAAATAGACTTAAGTGATACTTAAAGCGGTCATGATTTGAGAAATCAAATTTGGCTTGATCTTTTGACATATAAGAGGTCTTTGAACCGTTAAATCATCCTGAAATTTTCATAGCTTAAAACAAAGTATTTATTTAATCAAGCTCCAAAAACAGCTCGTTTTGATATTGGGTGACCTGTGATTGCTTCCGGAACAAGACATCGACGAATGTCTATACATCATTGTGACAAAAGCAAATATAATCCATTATAATCACTGGCGCTGTCTACACTGGATACAGTATACAGATGTGAGTTCATTTTCTGACATACTCCACGCACATACTCCAAACAGCTTGTTTGAGACTTTATAAAGAGTTCAGAAGGATCCCAGTGTCGTATACTAGTAGATGGTTTATTTTAATGGAATCCCGGATCGCATCGGAGGATTATATGTTTGTTCGGAGCATTTTGTTTTGTAAATAAGGTACAGTGTAATGGATCATTTGCAAAGAAACTTTTGTTGAAGCCAACTGTATTGAATCTGAAAGCAGCTGCATCATATTGCTTTGTCTGCAAATGATGGCTTTATATAGTTAATGTTTTCAAAACACTTACTTGCGTGAAATAGCGAGTGAGCGTTGAGCGTTTTCTATGCAATGACGTTAGCAAGTGGCTGTTTACTGACAAGCCACACCTTAAAAACAGATCATTTCAGACTTAAGGTGCAAAAAATAAATAGTTTTTCCGCATATATGTTTGTTTTTGGTTTTTGAGCAAAGATTTTTATTATTAACATTATAAGTGAACCTCACGGAACATATATAAAAAAAAGAACATGAAATCAAAACGAACTTTTCCCCCCAACCATGGCCGTAAATAGAGTCGCAAAATCATCAGAGCACAAAAGGAAGTTTCATCAAAACTTTCTCAAAGACTAGTTTTCTGCTGATGTGATCAAGGCCTTGTGGGCAGGGAAAAAAAAAATATTAAATTGCCCAATAAAATAACATCAAAATAAATGTACATTTATAAATCATTTCAAACACAAATATATTAAAATATATAGAAGTATTATTAACCAATTATATTAC
>RJVU01035392.1:6966819-7023420 GCA_003731715.1 Anabarilius grahami
TAAAATTCTTACAATAAAATATGAATTGTTTTTAAATATTTTTTTATATTTAATTTTATATTTATTCAATTTATTTACTGACATATTTTACTGAAAACCTTCCCCTTTCCCACATCTGACTCCATTAAAATCACTCAGAATGAAAAGAGAAAAAAACCGAACCATTCTGACAGACTCAGCCAAATAAAAGTATATATTATTTATTCATTTAAAAATCTTGTTTGTCTCAGCTTTACTTCACAACGCATGAGTAATCATGTATGCTGAACACACTCAAGTGAAAGTGTGAAGTGAATCAGCACTCATGCTGAGTTCAAAAATTTAACCCAGTACTCAGTGATGCAAAATGATTGAACATATTTATAAACACAGCGTCAATTATTCCACCCAAACATTTGCTCAGTATGCACCCTGTGTATCTAGTATATGTGAACATAACGCTTGTCCTAACCCGAAATTCTCAAGTCGCACAAGACTTTTCTTGGCCCAAACACTGGTTTCCAGGAATAGCAGCATCTCTCCCTTTGGAGGAAGCGCACGCTGCTTTTACTGCTAAAGGTCACGGCTGGAGCACTTCATCCGTATGGACAGATCTGTCCAATTACAACAAACTGCAGCTGGCAGTACAGCACTTATGCAATCAACAAATGAAGCGTGCTACATTAATACCACGTGAGAAGCTAATCGATGTTCTCCAACTACACACAATTGCACAAATCAATAAGACTGGAGTCACAATAAATGCTGTTTTTGACTAGTACACACTTGAAAGGTATATTCTACGGTGAAGTCTGCAGTGCGATGAGGCCTACAGGCAGAGATAAGATCAGGGCTAAAATAAGCTGAGGCTAAAAGAAACATGTAAACATCTGACTAGCAAAGAGCAGATACAGAAACAGAGATGGCAACAGGACCAGGTGCTAGCTGCTATCTAATCCTGCTTACACAGTGTGAATCTAGATATACTGTCAAGGCTTTTGGCACAGCCACAAAGTTATGCTGATTTGCATCAAGCATATGTGACCACAAAAACAATTTCAGAAACATTATGGAGGATGGAAGGTTCTGCACTTCTGTTTTATCTCTAAACTTGAGAAACATGATTATTCATCATTCATTTTTAACCAAAGAGGCTCAATAACTCATCATCTTATTCTTAGAAAAAATATAAGATGGTGCTTTTTTACATCACTTTTTTACAGTGATAGTATCAGGTGATAAAACTATGGTACTCTGATATACATCATGGTACTATATAATAATTAATTAACATAATTAACATTCAAAGAAAACCATGATATTAGCAAGATATAAGTTAAAATAACCATGATATTACAATAGAACGTGTTCAAAAACATGGTAATTAGGGATCCACCAAGTGACCATACTAAAATTATGGTCAATACTGACAAGTTTTTATGTTATGGCCGATTAATGGCTAATTCTAAAATGTGACACTTAAAGGTGCAATATGTAATATTTTCTGTCCGCTAGAGGTCGCTAGAGGCCTATTCAAAACAAAGGCATAACTTGATGATGCCAAGTTTGAGCACGGAATCTTGGGACATGTGGTCTTCACATCACAGCCGGTGGAAATAATCGGGATAGGACTCGGAAATCATGTTCATGGATGCGATTATTAATGTTAATGTAGTATGAAGCAGAGCAGGACAGAGTGTTGTGGGAGCTGAACGAGGCCGCTGGAGCGATTGCGCAACACACGCTGCGAGCAGTGGAACTTTTATTATGCCACAGTCGCCGGCGCCGCTTCCGCTTTTCCGGTCATGAGTATGAGGTAATGCAGCTCAGTTTATCATATTAGATACATTTGAGTGTGTTGAAAATGTTATAACGTTACTCTGTGCGTTGAAAATGTTATAACGTTACTCTGTGCGTTGAAAATGTTATAACGTTACTCTGTGCGTTCTCTCGGTGGCTGCTGTGAGACACTTGTTGCACACTGCAGCAAGCTAGATCGATTTTAGAATATCATATTAAATGCTGGATGGCTTGTGTTGAACAATGGCATGCAATTAACTTTAAAATGTATTGTATGATGGAGAATATTCTGTATTACTAAAAATAAAGCTGCATCTGATTATGCCATGTTAGCTACTTGACAAAATAGTGTTTTTCTCTGAGGCATGGTAAAGTGCCGATTAGAAATGCGCCGATTTAGGCTGCGGCCCCTTTAATTGCTTGTGCTCCCCGCGACTATCATTGCATAAACAAAGTTCACACAGCTAATATAACCCTCAAAATGGATCTTTACAAAGTGTTCGTCATGCATGCTGCATGCATACATCAGATCATGTGAGTATAGTATTTATTTGGATGTTTACATTTGATTCAGAATGAGTTTGATGGTGCTCCGTGGCTAACGTGCTAAAGCTAACATTACACACTGTTGGAGAGATTTATAAAGAATGAAGTTGTGTTTATGCATTATACAGACAGCAAGTGTTTAAAAAATTTAAATGACGACAGTCTTGTCTCCGTGAATACGTTATTGCCAATAAAGCTCAGTTGAATTTGTATTGATTTTAGAGATGCAGGAAGCCCAGAGCACTCTAAATTCAACGGCAGCAGCAGGGAGGAGGACGCTTCTTTGTGAACAAACTAAAACATTCATTTGGTCTTTTTTCATTATTTCATCTTCAACATTCATTTAAAATGTAAACATCTTTTTACTTGAATTATCAACATAATACAGCCTTTTTTTTTCAAATAAATATTTAGTTACTTTTACATTTATCTACTTATTGAATTATACCATAATATCTGAAATTCATTTTTTTTTAAATAATGTATGATATTTTTACAATAACATTCAAGAGTTTGCTAGTTTAATATATATATTTTAAAATTTTGTTTATTCCTGTGTTGGCAAAGCTGAATTTNGTTTGAGACTCACTGTATGTCATTTCCATGTACTGAACTCTTGTTATTCAACTATGCCAAGGTAAATTCAATTTTCCATTCGATGGCACCTTTAATTTAGATGGTCCACATTAGATATTCTATTAATTATAAGTAACACTGCAACTACTCATTAACTAAGTCTCAGAGTATTAGTAGACTGTAGTAGATTGTTAGTAAACTGTTAGATTAGGATTAGGTGTTAGGGTTCGGTTAGTATAGTAAGTTGACATGTAGTTGCAGAGTACTTACAGTCAGTAGAATGTCAGTTAGGGAACATCAAAATAAAGTGTTAGCAGATATTAAGCAGACAGTAATACTCTAATGAGAGTTAGTTGACAAGTCGCTGCAAAGTTACTTATAGTCTGTAGAATGACTAAAGTGGAGTTAGATAATGGCGAATGTGATCTAAATGTAAAAATTAGGTAAATGAGAATGCACAATTAAATACTGATGAATTAAAAAAAAATTCTAGATAAAATCAGGCCCTCCTTAAATATATTCCACACAAAAACACCAATATTCTTCATATTTCCTAATATTCTGGGATGTGAAACGTTTCAGCATAGGGAGAATTTAATTCCCATCTCTCAACCCTGATGTCTGACGTGGATGAATCTGCTGATGTGACTCATGTGATGATTACATTAAAAAAGACGGCACATGCATTACAAACCCTTCTAGCCATCCAGCCCTGCACAGGGCACATGGATAATTCTGCAGGTTTACAATGTAGACCTCAAGGGAATGTAGTGACGAGATTGACAGCATCAAATTATTCTGGTGCTAGGGAATACAAGGTTTCAGGCTGAAATGTGCAAAACAAACATGAAATCATACAGATGGGGTGAGAGTTACAGACTCTTCATGAGCAAGAATGGCAGTCTGGAATTGTCGTAACCCGTGATTTTAAATTAAAATTACAGCAATATATGTATGAAACACAAACATTTGAGATCATTAGCACAAACGTGCAATGAGAGACATATCACTTTCATTCTCACATGAGACAGACATTTGAGCCAATTATTGCAGAACCATCACAAGGTTTCCACTTTTAGATATGATAGCCATCTTTCCTGCCTGTGAGCTGTGTCCTAAATACAAGGAATATAGAACAATGAAAAGTTGTATAATAATGAATCAAACATGCTTAAAATGTAATATATCTTCCATATCTATGCTCTAAACTTTCAGTCATCATTATAGTTTGGCCATAATCACAATGGCGAAAGATAAAACTGTCTTTGTAATACAGCCAAAATCATCTTGATCCAATGAGAGCAGATAAAATCAAGGAAACCCAAAGAAAGCGCTGCAGCTGACCATTACCGAATCTCAAAATTAGCATAATTTCCCAGAATTCCGCAAGCGGAATGTTTTCACAAGCAGAATTTCCTGAGGTCCAGTGCAAGAATAGAGGGAAGCAGGTTTTTACATATCGGAAACACTTGCAAACATACAAAACTCCTGTTGACCCTGACCGATCACACCACACACAATCAAACTGCAATGTCTGGATCATAACACATCCATCTACAAACCCGATTTCAAAAAAGTTGGGACACTGTACAAATTGTGAATAAAAAAGGAATGCAATAATTTACAAATCTCATAAACTTATATTTTATTCACAATAGAATATAGATAACATATCAAATGTTGAAAGTGAGACATTTCCAAATATTGGCTCATTTTGGATTTCATGAGTGCTACACATTCCCAAAAAGTTGGGACAGGTAGCAATAAGAGGCCAGAAAAGTTAAATGTTCATATAAGGAACAGCTGGAGGACCAATTTGCAACTTATTAGGTCCATTGGCAACATGATTGGGTATAAAAAGAGCCTCTCAGAGTGGCAGTGTCTCTCAGAAGTCAAGATGGGCAGAGGATCACCAATTCCCCCAATGCTGCAGCGAAAAATACTGGAGCAATATCAGAAAGGAGTTTCTCAGAGAAAAATTGCAAAGAGTTTGAAGTTATCATCATCTACAGTGCATAATATCATCCAAAGATTCAGAGAATCTGGAACAATCTCTGTGCGTAAGGGTCAAGGCCGGAAAACCATACTGGATGCCCGTGATCTTCGGGCCCTTAAGGTGATGATACACGGGGCAACTTTTTGAGCAATGTTGCCGAGCAACGTTGCTTGGGCACTTTCCCACCGAGAATGAGCAACAAATATATATCTGGATACGTTAGATCGGTCGTGGGCAATTTTTTGAGATCCTCCAATCAGAATGTTAGCAGCCGATCACGTGACCGGTTCGGAGATTTCAGAAAAAATTCAAACAAGATGGCGGCCTCTCAGCGGCAGTGGAGCGGAGAAAAGGAGTGTGAACTTTTATCTTTTTACGCTAGTAAGTTGTCATGCGTCAACCCAAAACAGGGAATTTACCTCATATATTCCCTAAAATACCAACAACTGTCCGAATTAATGTGTGTATGTTGTAATGAAGCCATTGAATGATTTCAGTTAAATACTAAAAAGACCGCATGTTTTTTGACGTCTGTAGTAGCGTAGGATGTAGGGCGTTTGACATTAGAATATCTTTTGATGCGATCGACGCGGGTTCGAATCCGCCTTTTGCTGAACTCGCTCTTCTCCCTTTTCCTGTCACAAATCAGATCGGAAAGGCATTTATTTTTAATAAAAATGTAGAAAATATTTGAAAAGTTGAAATAAAGTGCCTAACAAGTGTTTATAATAAAGTATTTATTGAGTTGGCAATAGATTTGCTCCTCTCTGATTAGTTGCTGCCAACTGTCTGTTGCCCTAATTAGTTGCCCCGTGTATCATCACCTTTAGACGGCACTGCATCACATACAGGAATGCTACTGTAATGGAAATCACAACATGGGCTCGGGAATACTTCCAGAAAACATTGTCGGTGAACACAATCCACCGTGCCATTCGCCGTTGCCGGCTAAAACTCTATAGGTCAAAAAAGAAGCCATATCTAAACATGATCCAGAAGCGCAGGCGTTTTCTCTGGGCCAAGGCTCATTTAAAGTGGACTGTTGCAAAGTGGAAAACTGTTCTGTGGTCAGACGAATCAAAATTTGGAGTTCTTTTTGGAAAACTGGGACGCCATGTCATCCGGACTAAAGATAACCCAAGTTGTTATTAGCGCTCAGTTCAGAAGCCTGCATCTCTGATGGTATGGGGTTGCATGAGTGCGTGTGGCATGGGCAGCTTACACATCTGGAAAGGCACCATCAATGCTGAAAGGTATATCCAAGTTCTAGAACAACATATGCTCCCATCCAGACATCGTCTCTTTCAGGGAAGACCTTGCATTTCCCAACATAACAATGCCAGACCACATACTGCATCAATTACAACATCATGGCTGCGTAGAAGAAGGATCCGGGTACTGAAATGGCCAGCCTGAAGTCCAGATCTTTCACCCATAGAAAACATTTGGCAAATCATAAAGAGGAAGATGAGACAAAGAAGACCTAAGACCGTTGAGCAACTAGAAGCCTGTATTAGACAATGGGACAACATTCCTATTCCTAAAATTGAGCAACTTGTCTTCTAAGTCCCCAGACGTTTGCAGGCTGTTATAAAAAAGAAGAGGGGATGCCACACAGTGGTAAAAATGGCCTTGTCCCAACTTTTTTGAGATGTGTTGATGCCATGAAATTTAAAATCAACTTATTTTTCCCTTAAAATAATACATTTTCTCAGTTTAAACATTTGATATGTCATCTATGTTGTATTCTGAATAAAATATTGAAATTTGAAACTTCCACATCATTGCATTCTGTTTTTATTCACAATTTGTACAGTGTCCCAACTTTTTTGGAATCGGGTGTGTAATAAATTTTTATCTTGAGATTTTTTATGACATACATTATTCCTTCTTGTTCTAAAGCCATAATGTTTTATCTTAGTACAGGTTCTGACATGTTTATTGTTACACCAATGAGGTAAATCACATCTCTAAATCATCCAGGAACAGCTCTCACCCTAAGGGTAGAAACATATAAACTCACTGATGACTCTGCATCACAATTAGTTGTTAAAGTTCAGCCTATGATTACTTAACCAACTCTGCCTTGACTTAATTGCCAGTCCTTAAGGTTCCCTTTCACTCACGAGGTAATCCTGTCAAATCCAGTAAGGAGATTACAGAAGGGCATCTCTGAGAGAAATCAGACCTACCCTATGTACCCAAACGGGCAGGGAAAGTGTTTGAGTATTCTACATCATAAATGTATGAAAGCAGAGAGCTAATGTAAACAAAAACAAAAAAAAAGGAAGAAGAAGAAGAAAAAAAATCAACCATATAGATATACTATACAGTATACATCTTGAGGTTTCCTTACCAAGGCCAACAAATAAACCAGGGCTATCAAAATGTAGTTCTTATTTACAATAGAAACATTAACTTAACTATAACTATAAATTGTAAAGTTAAAGTTAAACTGCCCTGTAAAGAAATGCCATCATTAGTCTGTCAACAGCCACAAACGGTGGCATCCAAAATATCTCAAAATACCAGTAAGTTTCCCAACAAGCTGAGGTCAGTTGACAAGGTGATGGACAGTGCATGCTAAGAAAATCTGCTAAAAAGACTTGCCGCCCTCACTGCCGCCAGGATGGACACTTTCTGGCTCCAGTGACACACTCCACCGACAACATATGGTCATATACGTACATTAATGGCAGACGATACAGGAAAATTTTATGACTTAAGTACAGTGCGCTGACAGTGCAGGTGCTTCGGCCAGCTCTGATGTGACTCAATTTAGCTCGGGGTACAACGAGAGGGCTCTTATTTCTAACACCCAGTCCAGGAGCCAAAAGACTAATTATCAGTTTCTAAATGGGTCAGACAAGCTCCTGTACCTACTGCCAGCTCAATTTTGACCATCCGGGTTCACTGAGAAACAGGTTATGCCAGCATTTTCCTTATTTTCAAACCCTGTCTGAAGATGCCAAATGGATTTAACAGGCCATGCAAGCCAACTGTCAAAAGTCATTTACTTCAATTTTTTTTGCTTCAAAGGATGTGGAGGACAAATCTATTTTTGCAAGAACCTGTTTGTATAAATAGGCACTTAGTTACCAGTTACACATTAAAAAAAAAAGGTTGTTATATTAATACTCGTATTCCAAATGTGCAAACTTCTGCATCACTAAATAAGGAGTCAAGATCTAAGGAAAGAGAACAGGTGTATGCTCAAACCAACAAGTTCACATCACCTGCAAAACACGTCCATCAGCTTTCCTTTCCAGGCCTTTTTAAATGTTAAACAGTTTTATATATCACATGCTAGAGATAGAAATCCTTTTAAATTCACGTTAAGGTCCTGAATTTAGGTACAAACAGAATGCAGAATAGCATTGAAGTGAAATTCATATTAAACGGTCATTTTTAACAAGAAAAGCAATGTTTGTCAAGACCAACTATGCATGTTGGCTTGGCAAAACTTTGTTTTACAGATTGATAGAACGATAAGATCGATATATAGTTTCCGACTGCTTACTCGTATAAAAGCTGTATAAAGTTAAACTATGCTAAATTGTGCTAAAAGGCATTAAAGACTTACTACTAGGACTTTATCTGAAAACACTGTTCTGCTGTTGAACATTCATATAAATCTAAAAGCAAGTGGTTTTGGGTCCCAGTACTCTGCTAAGTAAATGAGAACTTTCTGTGACCATCACACTGTGTTTAGTGTTTCAGAGAGCTTCAACACTAAATCAACATACAAGTGGGCCAAAAATATCATGCCTAAATTTGGTAGGATCAAAAAACCCTTGCTGCTAAACTTGTTGTTCTGTTTTTACTTGGGTCAGGAAACCTAAATATGGTAAAACAAAGAAACAGATCTACACCCTACCACAAATACAGCTTGCAGTCGATATCTATTATCATTAATGAACTCAAGTAATCCAGCCTTCAATAATAATGGGTACTTAAAAGCTAATGTACTCATTAAGCAGGCTAAACAGGTCTTTACTCTGTACCATGGCACAGGGCCCTTACATCTTGTGAGCTGTTGTCAAGAACTAATGTGAGTCAGGAATCGCCCTACCTGATCCTGTCTCATCATGTGACAGCAGAGGGGGAAAGAACTGTGAGACTTCAGGAAACAGATCTGTCAAGTCTAACAGGACATCCTGTCCAGCTATTTAAACATCATACAAATGTACTTTATTAGAACATGTAAACTTAATGAACCATAGCGTTCATTTATTTTACTGTATGTAAAACATTATCACTGTGCAGAACAAAAACTTTAGGGACAAGAAGACCAAGGATCACACTGAAAAAAAAAAAAAAAAAAAGGTTTTATAAATGCCCAATTAGTAATTGCATAATGCACAAATTACATGCATTGTATGCATCAAGAATGAAAACACTCAAAACATACTACCATCTGTGTGCATTGATCATTTTAAAAACAGTGGGCCCAAAAGGTACTTGGCCATTATATAACCAAAAATATATATTTTAAAGAAATTTGGCACAAAACATTTCACAAAAATGTGTTTGTTAGGTTTTCAATTATCAAACAAGGACATACTGTTAAAAATGTAAAAGTAATGGTAGACTACAAATGTTTCAGAAATGGTTGCGAAATGTGAAATTAGTTATGAGTAAAGGTTTAGCCTCATTTCTTTTTAGATTTTATTTAATGCAATGACATTCAGACATTTTAAGTGACCAAATACTTGATTGGGCCGTAGTACTTTGTGTCATAGTGAAACATATTTCCTTTCCAGGACATGTTAAACAATTAGCATGCAATAACATATGAAGCTGGGCCTCTTTACGTAAGCTTGAGTAAACGCCTTTGACTGTTATTTGGCAAAAATGGGCATGGTGTGTTCAGTGAGGTATGTCTCTTACATAAGCCAACCACTTTATCTTTAAAATAACACTCAAAATGTGCCTGTTTCAACATTGGATATAAACACAACAAATTACAACGTACATAAATATCGCTCAGTGAGATCCTTAAAGCTTAGAAAAACTACATAGTTTGCCAGTAAAATAATTTTCCCACACATTTTACCCTTTTAGAAACTGAGGTGTGGGACTTCTTCATAAATAAAGTCTGTCTGAAGACAAAAGGGCCTAGAACCTAACTTAGTCTAAGAGGGTGCAAACTACAGAATACAAGACCTCCAAGAAAAGAAATGTGTATTATATTAACGTAAATCAAATAAAAAGCTTTCTTATCAGTGATTTTAATATATATATATATATAGACATACAACAACCTAGTATTTAGGTTACTATATATGCCAGTGACTGCTGCACCTAATCTGCATCCCATGAAGAAAGGCATTTGACGTTACCATGGCTACCATCTCCACTGCTGTGGATGTGCGAGTCTGTGTTCACAGCAGCACCACAGACAGCTCAAGCTAATTTGTGTTTCTAGGTGTGGCTTCAAACCCACCGAGACTCCCCCCATCCCTCTTGTCATAGCCAGCCATTCTCATTCTTTGTTTAGCCTAGATCCATCCTAAAATGATTTCATTTCATGCTGATTCACCCTTTATTGTATCAGTGTTTACTTGGCAATAAACCCAGACATGTATAGGCCTCCATGGTGACAGCACTCCAAAGATTACCTTATTCATCACTGAAGAATTAATTTTACTCTTTATTTACATGTCTGAGAGATGTATGACTGCATATCAGTGGTAACCTAAAACAATATAAGTCTCTAACCATAAAAGTAAATGAATGCAGGCATCTGGTTAACAACTTGTTTTTCATCATAAACATTCTACTCAAAATTATATTAAAGCGATAAAAGTAAACGGGGTCCAAAATTTGGCTCCTATTGACTTTAATTGTATGGACAAAAACAATTAAAACATCCTTCAAAATATCTTTTGTGTTCTGCAGAAGAAAAAAAGTCATACAGGTTTGTAATGACAGGGTAAGTAAATGATGACAGAACTTACATTTTGGGGTGAATTATCCCTTTGATACCATAAAATCAATCAAATATATGTTGGCAAGAGGAAATTATGGTCACAAACACAATAAAACCAAACACAATCATGAAAACAATAGCAAAACACTAACCTGGAAAGGAATGTGGATAGGGGGACCCTCTCTTCAGGCACTTGGAACACAGGACATGCACAGAGTAGTGAAGGCCAGGCCATTCCTGCAGAAGAACATTTAACTCTTCCACTAGGGGAATAATGGCTTGCCAAGCTGTCCAGATATTTGGCAAGGATGCATGGCTGGAAATGGAGAGGATCTCAGGCTGCAATCTGCTCCGAGAGGGCCGGTAACTCACTGTCACAGGCACTTTACCTCGATAGGCAAAGATGTGATGCTTTCCATCGGACCGTTGCACAACGTGGCTGTTGATTTGCACACTATACCGTGCAAAAAGTCCAAGAGGAGTGAGGAAAGGAAATCTGTATTCAATCTGCAGCTGCTCGACCGAGAAGAACTGACCAGGGATCGACGAGCCCCCACTGGCCGAGGCCTCAAGATGGGGCTCCTCGCTGCTGACTTGACTGGGAAACTTATACCAGACGGTGGCCCCATTAAGCGGCTTGCTGCGAGGTTTGTTGACACAGTAGCAGACTCCCATCTTTTCCAGCAGTTCCATGATCAGGTGCAAGTCCTGCTGTGTCTGTACCAGAGGTTTAAGCAGCAAGCGAATGACATTTGATGGCAACAGGCCGTGCAACAGAAAACCCTCCACGTGACCATGCATCTGCATAGACCTGGTGTTATCTCCATCATCTCCCTCATCCTGTAGTTTCTCAAGCATTGCAGCGAGGTCCCTCTGGAAAAACACATTCAAGATGGCGATAAACCGGGGTAGATTGTGGAAGACGTATTCCTTTAATGTCATGCTGTCTTCAAAGTACAAAAGTTTACCGCTCTCGTGTAGGTAGGAGAGTGCGCTTTGCAGACGGTCCTCAGTCAGCCCAGCCTGAAGGCCCAATCGGGCCGAATCCCACCAGGAAAGCCATAAATCCTGTGGCTTAAAATGCAGTTCCTCAAGCATCTGCCATGACTTTGGCAGGACTCTGTGAAGATTGGGGAAAATCTCCCTGTGATCGGCGACAGACATGAGCTTCTCTTTCAAATGCTGAATGTTTCTTTGTGCCGCCACGCAGCTAACACATATCACCGGAGAAAGGATTTGTAGTCGATTGTTGAGCATATATTGCAACTGGGACTTTTTACGTCTCAGGTTTTTATCTGTGACCCCGTAAAAGAGAACATGGGGGCTAGAAGTCCGAACATCGTAACCTTGCTCAAGGGCTTCGTCAACCTGCAGGGCAAGCACATGTAAGCATTCAGTGTCCATTTTTTCCTGGAGCGAAATCTGTCTGTGAATATCCAGGCACTTTTCTTCAACCTCGACCTCTTCACACAAGTCACTGTGGGTCCCTACGATGCACACGACTGCATGTGGCACCTTGGCACTGAGAAGGTGGAGGAAACTGCCAACATGGGAGTAGAAGCTCTTTGATGTATACAATTTCAGATTCACCACCAAAACATAAAGAGCTCCGGGAGAGAGGAAAAAGGGTTTGATAAGATCATAGTTCTGCTTACCGGATAAATCATATACAATGAATGTAAGACTGCGTTCCTCATCTGCTACCCAGTTCGTCACATCAATACCTCTACATCCAATCGCCATCTTGGCGTCTGACGGTTTGCTGACGATGCACTGCCTGAGTGTGGTTTTCCCTGCATTTCTCTGGCCCATCAAAACCAGTTTAAGTCTGGGTTTTATAGCAGGTTGGGAGTGTGCAAGCTCCTTCTGATAGGCAGCTATGTAGGGGATCCCCTTCATGCACACTTCATATGGAGGCTGAATGAGAGGATTATCCTTCACCTTCCAAATGTTGACTTTGGCAAGTTTTCCAAAATTGTCTGGGAGTATGGCGATTTGGTTACCCTGTAAAACCAGCTCCTCCAATTTCCCAAGTTCTACAATAGAGTCTGGGAGAAATGTTATGCTATTATTGTCCAACCACAAATTAGCAAGATTGCACAGCTGTCCTACCTCCTCAGGGAGGAACGTCAGTTTATTTCGGCTTAAATACAACTCCTCCAAACTGGCGAGTTTGATTATAACCTGAGGAAAATCTTCAAATAAATTTGAGGAGAGATTGAGCATTTTCAGCTTCTGCAGTTTCCAAAATGATTGTGGCAGATTTGTGAGAAAATTATTATCGAGCATCAGGCTCTCCAAGTTCTGCAGCTCACAAAATGTTTCAGGCAAGGACGAGAGTTGGGTGCTGCTGAGCCAAAATATTTTAATGGATTGGAGCATCATAATGTTACCTGGAAGACCCTCTAGTTTATTCCCAGAGCAGTCTAGCTCCTCCAGATCACAGAGGGCAAGGATTTCAGAGGGGAAACGCTGCAGCTTGTTATGATCCACATCAAGCGTTCTGAGCTTCCTGAGCTGTGAAAAGGACCTTGGGAAATCATGCAGCTCATTGAAGCTGATGTCAAGCTCCTCCAGACTTTGCAAAGTCCCAATCTGAGATGGCAGGTATTGGATTTTGTTATGACTGATACACAACTTTTTAAGCCCCTTGAGAAGATCAATGTCTTCTGAAAAGTGGTTCAAGCAGTTGTGACTGATGTCTAACTCAACCAGCTGACTAAGCTGAAATACTTCAGTTGGAACAGTGGCAAACTTGTTCCTGCGAAGGACTAGGATGCGAAGCCTGGTCAGGGTTGAGCCCAGTCCCTCTGGAAGCTCTTGAAGGGAGTTGTTTCCCAGATTGAGGACCTCAATCTCCTTTATGTCCTCAGGTAATGTAATTTTCTGGCTGTTTTTGGTGCTGAGAGTCAGCTGTCGCAGATTGCTCCTCAGCTTCCTGGAGCGCAAAGCAGCATCCCTCCATAATCTAGCCGTCTTCAGGTTATTCTCCTCAGCCATCGTATCGAAGCTGTGCTCCTCCTTGTTTTCATTGGGCTCAGTAATCAATCACCTAGGCAGCATGGTGCCGCTTTCACTTGCTTCATCGATTCGGGTTCTCCGCACAACAATCCAGATGAAGCCAACATTTAGACAATGCCGATTTCATCTTCATCCGAAAATATGTGGTTCCGTTGAATCGCAATCAAGAAAACAGGGCTGGGCTGCGTTCTTTCACTCATCCTCTTTATCTGCGCCATCGACCACAGGATAAAAAACACACGCGCGCATCAAATGTCACATCAGCCTAGTTCGTGTGGTTGGCGGTTCCGCCAACGCGTCCTTTGATACCACATGAGTGAAAAAAGAACTATATCCAGTGAGTTAGAATGAAAGAAGGGCAGTGGTGGTTGATGTAGTCTTTCCGTGTGTCTCCGCCTATTCTCTGCGCATGCAGCCAGCAGTGAATGCTCACAGGAGCAGCACTGCGTCAGAGCCCCACCTCTCTACGCCGTCTGCGACGCGACGTTCGCATAAACAAAAGCTTTGATTGGCCTGGGTGGTGACTTAGGACGCGTCGCGTATTAACAGCGGCTTTGATAATATTGAGTTGTCCTGAAGAAGGGATGTGAAGGTAATTTCGTTTCAGTCGTTTTGGTTTAACTGTCAGTAAATCACATCATGTTCATAAGACCATGCGCCACCCAGTGTAAATAATAGCTTGCTTCTAAAACATATGACATGAAGATGTGCATCTGGATCCTGTTTGCCTAAGATATGGAACTTTTGTCTTTCTACAAGCACCCTGTAAAGAAAAACAATATATATATATATATATATAATATAACAAACTAGAAGAAACTCAATCCATAATCGTGCAAATAAGTCCTTGACTTTAATGATGGTGGGCGTTTGTTGTGTTGTTTACGATTATTTACAGAGAAATGTTATTTGACGCCATCTACTGGACGTGGTGCGCAGATGCATTCATTTGGATAAATTACGTGTCTTATCAAATCAACAGAAATATTAACGTTTTTCTCTCATTAAAGTATGAGAAATTATATATGCAAGTACATGCACTAATTCTTTTATTTTTTTTATTAAAATGATTATAGTTCGTAACTCAAATTTCTATCATGGTTTTTGCAAGGCCTTGGAAAATTAGATATGGTGGCCAGAAACCAGGTGAACTTTGTGTTGACAAATCGTTGTTGCATAACCACAACATATTTGAAGTTTGAGGATACTATAAGGTTGAAAGAACCCAAGAACACGAGTTTAGTCAACACCTGCAAATCAGATCTCAGCAAACAGAATATTGTATAAATGATCTCTTATAATAATATTGTAAAGTGGCATCATAAAAAAGTGTTTATTGGCAATAGTATACACATTGAGATTTTCAGTTTTTTAACTGACGTGCAACATGGATTAATAAAATATATGCAAAATTATTCATCATCCATCATGCTTTAAAAAAGGCTTTAGTCTGCAGCTTCTGTTGTTCTTCCTCAGGAGCAAGTTTCAAAATACAGTATATAAACCCAATTTGCTGTAATGGTGAAGCACAGCCTCAACCCACTGATCTGCTATGATATAAGCTTTTGCAGCAAAGAAATCACACACATTACTGGAACAATTTAAGAAAACACCCAGATTTTTTTTGTCCCAATTACCTAATGATTACACCAAGATGGGTATTCATTTGTCCAAATTAAGCAATGTTAGTTTTGGGAAAGTGTCTTTTTAGTCTCGTTTCTTGGGTGTTTTAGGTGCTGGGGCTCCTTCGATAGGGGCAGAGATGGGCACGCTCCGTGGTTCTCCTGAATGCAAGCACTCATTCACCCGCAGCTGACAGCCATCCTTCAACATGTGGATGGCAATTCTGGCAATGTTGCGGGAGTCATCTAGACCACAATGGGGACGTCCGTCATACTCCATACCAAGATTCTCCAGCATGCAGATTAGTTTTGTCTGAGCACGAGCAACCTGAGAGAGACCAGTAAGAGACTCATGAAACCTCCAAATTTTTTCAAATGTAATACTCTAAAGCCTAATACTCTAAATACTCCTTTTATTCACAATTTAGATACCAAAATCATTTATTTTCATTTCTGATTTGATTACGTCTATGTAAGGAATCATGAGGAAAATGAACATGAAAACAAACCTTATAAAAGTTTCCATAAGACTTTCTGATATTGATCCATTTTCTGGCAAACTGTGGGTATTTGATGCGACTAAGTTTGCATTGGGTATTAAGAAATTTTCCCATGTCCCATGACCTACACAGACAAGACATTGAGCTGTACAATATATATATATGCACCAGGGACGGTACTAAACCAACATGCCACGAAAGAGAACTTAATGTTGTTCTCGTGCGCTGTGATAGGCCTTTCTGTGTGCACAGAAAGCCGTCTCTCAGACAGCACGCGAGTACCGAATTAAGTTCTCTTTTGCGTTTTCTTGAGCAAATACATGAAATTTACATCAAAATGCCCATCTTGATGAGTATCCACGTAAACACAGTCTTATATATCTTAGTAAAGGTAAACAGTTAAGACAACATTGGATGTGTGTCAATATAATAGATCTGTGCATTATGTCTTAAAGTGACAGTAGCCTCATATAACTTCTGTTCCCTATGTTAATAATGTTAATCAAACAACAAAGGAAAAGAGATAATCACTGCACTTAACTAAATAACTTCGGTAGATTTAACAGGTAACTGTGTATATTTACTTCATACAGTACTACAGTTTTCACAAGCACTGTAAAGTGCTATTTAATTTATATCTTTATTCTCTTGTATTTATTTGTGCTTGTAATTTGTTTATTTGTTCTTATAATATTATGGAGTGTTTACTTGTCTTTAATATTTGAACTTTATATTAGTTAGGCTAGTAGGCTATTTTTTATTTTTTTGCTGTGATCGTAAATTTGAAAAGTGAATTGTGAAATTTCACTGGTATCTAACATGTTGGTATTGTAAGGTTAGGTCAAAAACAATAAAATAAATAACTTTTTTTAATTTAGGCAGGGCCAGTGAATATTTGATCTACTGGTCCAACCAGGCCAGCAGAAAAAAAATCCTTATTGTTGAGCCCCAAGTCAATATTTTTAGATAGTTAACAGTAACACTAATCATTAATAATGATATAATGACAATTTTCTGTCAGTCAAACATTAGCCTACACATTTATCCATTAGAACTGTGCTGCAGAAAGACTGGTATCATTATATTATTCATACATTTTTTATATTGACCAATTAAAGTACTGGTGACTACTTTTGACTTATTATATAGTAATATAGTGGTGCCGATTTACAAAGAGGCACCACTTAGGCAATGGCTTTTTGCTACACATTCTCACTGAAGGCGAAGCCCCCTGAGGATGAAATCCTAGAACCGCCCCTGTTCTGCACATTGAATGTTATTAAAGTCATGCTTAAAATGTCTTTTTCATCCTTACCCATCTGTCAAAAATGTATATTTGTACTTTCTTCCAAGCTCTTTTTTCTGTAGCCAAGAAACTGCTTGCTTTAGAACCTGATTGAATGGTTTGGCATCATCCACCATTTTCTGGAAAAAAAATTGAGAATCAAATATTTAAGTTTGAGCAATTGCCTTACATTCAATATTAGACTGAAGACAGAACCATATAGATGGCATGAAGTTTGGGGTCAATATTTTTTTTTTTAATGTTTTTGAAAGAAGTCTCTTGTGCTCACCAAGGCTGCATTTATTTGATCAAAAATACAGTAAAAGCAGTAATATTGTGAAATATAATTGCAAAAAAATATTGACCATACATTTTTTAATGGTATTGTAAATAACTCAAATTGTTATTTCATTCAGTAAGCAGTTTGTTAAATCTTGCCTGAGTGATTCCGGTAAGTTTCACACAAAACTCAGAGAGCTGTGGGTTCACAACTGGCTTCACATACTCCTGAAATGAGTCTACCTGTAATGACAGTAATGGAATTACAAACATTAACGAGTAAATCAAACCCAAAACATTTCTCTAAACACACTGTATGGTATCATGTTTGCCTGGCAAGAATCAAGCACACGTATGCCAGACTGTTCCCTCACCAACTCACAATCTCCAAGGTGTGCGTGTCGATCAAAACCATAGGGAACTCGATGATTTCATGGAGGTAGTCGGGTGGGTTATTTTCCTCACATGTCGCTTCAAAATCTACCACACAGATGTAGTCAAAGTACACATCACTGTTCCCTTTTGCACCAGGTGAATGCATCAGTTTTTGCTTTTTGTAGTAATTTTTGAGGCGCTTCTTTAGGACATCCTTTACACCACTGAAAAGATCATAAAGAAATGAACAAAATGAATGAATTTGAAGTAAAATAGCAGGTTTAATAACCGTAAAACAATGAAAAGTTCTCAATACCGTGTGTCCAGCTTCAGCTCGACACATTTCGCAAGCAGCTCATTTTTGTTCATTCGGTTAATGGTGCCGTTTGCAATTGCGATCTCTTTATATACCGGATCACTGAAATCTCCCTGCTTTGGGGATGAAGGCTCCTGCTCCTCATTGTTTTCACAGGAAGTCTAAATGGGAGACAAGGAAATGCATCATAGCAATGAAATACATATTTCTACAAAATATGAGTAAACAAAACAAACATCTAACCTAAGCTGACAGCAAGAAAGTATTTTACCTGCAATATGAATGCTTAGTAAATGAAAAATGATTAAACCCCACCCAAAAATATCGTCAAAAGTAAGGAATCCAAACAAAAATAATGGATCTCTAGCAATTTGCCACGGCAACACTCAAACATATTCATGTCATTCATTTTCCTTGATACTGATAGTCACTAAAATGCAACTGTCAGTGTTCGGATACTCACATTAGAGCAGCACTGCTCCTCCTGGTCTCCCCCAGACGTTGAAGTCTTATTTGCAGGTTGACTGGTCTCTTTCTGCGCCTCCATCGGTTTTGACAGTCTAGTTTATTTCAGAAACACTCACATCTGGTTTATCGCGTTCACGCTCGGTGTCTCTGTTAACTTATTACACTCCCGGCGAAATATTACAACCCTAAATGCTTGTCTCAGTGTCTGAAGTTTATTTTGTGAATATTTTATCTAAAATAGCGCCTGTAGAGAAAGAATTGAACTTCTCTGGTTAGCTACAGACTCAAATGTGAGCCAGACAACTGACGTCACAACGCGCACAGGAAGTCGTCATGGAAAGGTCGAACAATTTTAAAACAAAAGCCCTTCTCAAACGTACTTTTGTTAAAACTGTTTATTCATGGTTATGTGGTTTATGTATGCCTACTTATTCAGTAAAATAAAATATAAGCCCCTTCCCCTCTTTTAGGTAATTTCCGAAATAAAAACAAGTGTGTAATTTTTGCAAAACATTCTCCTAACAGAGGTTAATATGCCTTTTTTTTCCATTTTCCTTGGTAATAGAAGTGCATTATACATGTCATATTTAAAAGAACCAAAAAGGTGCATTACTTCAGGTATTCAAGCATGGCAAAAATATACATTTACCAACAGGTGTTGATAAGACATTACAGGTCATATCACAACTATTATCATGATGTCCTACTTCTACAGGGAGGATAAATCAGATAAGTTGTTTGCTTTCATATGCCAATACTTTATTTGAAGTTTTTAATGACTATGAACACTTAAAACATTGCATTAAAATGCACATATTGAACATACCTAATACCATAAAGAGAACTTTTTTACAACAGCTTGAACGTGGTTTTGACAAACTTGTATTCACATTCAAACAATGCAATTTAAAATGAGTGACAAGAAATTAAACACTGCAACAAAATAAAGTGCATACATTACCTAGAACAAAAATGACATTTTACTTCCATCGCTAATATCATAATCCTGTTGTGCAGTCAATTACAGTGAACATAAGTCATAGTCAATTAAAATACACAAATACGTTTAGAGTTTTATATTAAAATTAGCTGTTCAGGAAAGAAAAAAAAACATGACAATTTTAATTCATGTATCCATCTCTGATTTCACATTTCTGGGAAAAACACATTTTCTTTTTTGAGCCATTCTGTCTTTGCTCTTAGCTCAAGAAAAAAAATATCATGTTGACAATTTGTCTCTCTCAAAGAAATAATCAGCAAACTTGTCAACTAAACTTTATGGTCATGATTTACAGTTTATCCTGGCCTGCAGATTCACTCACACTTAAATGAACATTGTATTATATTATAAAGGTCCATGCAAATCCATTCAAACCCAAATCAACCACAGGAACATTTACACAACCCTACACAGAAACTAGCATCAATGCAACTGACAGGCATTGGAAAATAAACAGAAACTTACCCTCGTTATTACATTCATATTGCACCATGAACAGTATTTCTAAAAACATAACTTGTATTTTTGGACCACGTAATCCATTATTATTGATGATAAATATCTCAAGTGTTTTCAGGGCTTTACAATCTGACAAGTACTTGAATTAGAGGCCAAAGAACAACAAGTTGCTGTGTTTTTAAAGTAGCATTTTAAAGAGGCATTTATCACAATGTCTAATGGGTATGTGTGCAGGACAAACTGCCCCAAAAGTAGATTCTTAGTAATACGGACCAATGTCTTCATATCCAGCATAGCTTGGCCAACTGGGAAAGATTCCCTGAGAGCATCTGGGGCTGCCAAAACGGTCAAAATGAACGTCCCAATCACTCACGCCATATCGCTGATGGCCATCGCTTGTGTTATTTGAACTCTTCTTCAGTGCTGACTGAATGATTCTGTAATTCTGTCCTTGGTTGTTATCCCAGAGTGTGACGCCATTGACCTCATAGCAAATGGCAAACTCAATGTGTTCATGTGGGGGCACCTGATCAGGCAAACTAGCTTCGAACGAAAAGGTGTCGCGGTTCGAGCCGGTGTAAGTGTCCTTTACGTACTGGCAATTTATGTCTGTGTGGCTCTTCCAAGTGTCAAAGGTAATGCGAAGCTTAACAGACTTCTCGAAGGAAAGGTTTTTAACTTTGACCATCCCCGCTATGGATTTTTCCTTAAGCATGCAGTGTTCGAGGCAAACATAATCATTCTCTATACGTTGACGGAACTTTAAGTAATCTGCAGACGGCTGGTCAAAGTCCAGGGTTAACTTGTCCTTCCTTTCTGATAAAGTCAGAGAAGGGCTTAAGAACTGCTCGATTCTGGATGGGATTTCGATGGGGTCATCAAATTCAGAAAAGATCTTCACTATTGTCAGGGCGAGGCCCTTGTGATCAGCAAAAGATACATGTTTTTTGCCCCTGCTAGGTTTCGTCAAGGTTGTGCTGATGCCATTCAACTCTGATTGCTCTCTAGAAGAGCTAAAACTAAGTTTGTTACTTTGACACTGGTGTAGACATGGTCGCAAGGGCCTGCTGTATTTAGATGCCCTCGGGTTCAGGAACTCTTCATTTGACAGATAAAGCGGCATGGCCAGTTCGATTGGCATGGTGGATTCGTTGGGAGGGCAGCCACGTGCACTGAAAACACAGAAATGTGTATTAAAAACCACATTAATAGAGTGAGAAAGGTCAGTGAAGGTTGGTTGAAAGCTGATTAAATTTCTCAATATATGACTCATTTCAATTTCAAACTCAAACTTTAGTGTTGCACAGCATGAAGTCCTTAAAATAAAACAGTATGAAATCATTAAAACATTATGCACAACGTGCACAGCTTAATATAGACCCAGAATGAAATAATTAAACATTATGCAAAAGAGTGGATTAAAGGGGTCAAACAAGTTTATCTTATCTGGAGGCCATAGAGGGGACATGGACCGCCATATGGAGACCCAAAAAAAAAAAAAAAACTGAACTACAAGAGGATATTGAGCACCCTCTAGTGTTCATATTTTATAATACATTTAATTTACAACAAAATGTTTACTTCTCTGAGGAGATATTATCTATAGCTCACTAATAAGGGCCATTTTGTTTAGGAAAAAAAGCATTTTCAGACTGGTGTGTTGTAAGACCATCAGTTCAGATGCATAAATCATTATTATGCATGAGCAGCACTCTCCTGGGGCGACAGTAGACGGTTTAAAAATATAAAGTATTATCCCATATAGACTGCAGTGTATAGGCCAACATTTGACAATTCAGAATAGCTAACCCATACACTGTATAGTTTTTAAAATCGTTAGTCTATTTTGTGTATTTCTATATTTGTTTCTGACTTAAATGGCTCCTATATAAGTACAATTTTAATTATTTTTATTTTAAGCTATGTAAATAACTTTCAACAAGTAAATGATTACCACAATAAATTCATGCATCTGTTAATATCTGAAGAAAGTCTACTATGCCTATTTTTACTACATTAGTGTCTAATTAATGGGCCTACGTAATATGACCAAAAATATGTCTCAATCTCTACCTCATAAGCACTAAAAGGAAAGCCGCTTAAAATGTAAATTTAAATCCCTATTGTGATGTATATCTGAGTGAAATTAGAATCGCAGGTGAAACGGCTTCTCGAACAAGAAAAAATATGTAGGACTGGACTTGATTTTGTCTATCGGATATTGATTGGATTGTTTGTTACTGCTATGATCTCATGTGAGTGACAGGTTTTGTTGTCCCGCCCTCGCGCCAGTAAACACGTCATCAGAGAAGAGACTTTCGTTGCAAGAGGGAGGGGGAAGTTATTTTGATTAAAGATTGTAAGGACACATTAACTTTTTAAAAAACAAAAACAAATGTGCACGGATAAATCACATAATACTGCAATGTTCCATAAAAATAAAAATAAAAATGACAATTTTGATTTAATGTTGACTATTAGCTACAATCCAGTAGTCGGTAGGTTATAACAGCAGCACTCCTTGAAGTTTACAGTAATTTACACAATGTTAAAGGTAAGTAATAGTTTCAAAACAACTTTACCTTGTAGCAGATAAATGTGGGAATATAATTTCAAAGTTTGCGAAATACTACGTAAGTGTTACAAGACTTCCAGGTCTCACCTACTAGCTTGTATCCATATAAGGTCAGGAACAATGAAACATTGTTTCGGACTGTCTGGGTAAAGCGCGAGATAAACGTATCTTTAGGTTTAAAACAGAAAATGGTGCATTGAAATAACAGGCAATGGCAATCAACTTTAGAAACAAACATTCACACCTGTTGGAGCTCATTTGCAGTTGCAACTTTCGTCCGAGTCCAACATACCATGAAGCCGTAGTATCATACCGCTACCATCGACTATGACCAACCCCTCCTGTCTTAATCGTTTTTTTAATTCCAGTGTTAAGTAAAAGTGTTTTCCTTTTTCATATATCTTTAAAGCGTTAAGCCTTATATCCTTTGTTCTGAGTGTATGCTCTTCCTGGTTTGTAGTCAGCACAACCGTGTAGTTTCCTCCCTCCCTTAGATAAAAAACACTACATAGTGGAATACGAATCAACTGCAGGAATTTGAAACTCCTCGCGTGCGCTTTAAATGTATCATAAAGAAGCAAACTGTGAGCGTAAGTTAATACAAACCTGTGTTACGGCATTTGAGTCGGGTCGAACTTCTTCATCAAGCCCAGTGTCTGTGTCTTGTGTTAGTGAACACAGCTTCAGCTCATGAGAGTAATATGCTCGTGCTGATATGTGTGCGGCATGAGTGAGCGTCTAAACTTTACCGGCACCAAAATTACACTTTTGCCGACGATCAGGCCATGTTCACGTGAACTACCTGTTTGGACCAATCATGGCAGGCTACAGAGGCATGCACGCACCCCATGCTGATCGATGGCATGTCACGTGACGGAAAGGACTGGGGGTCAGTAGGCCATGTCTGGACTCCGGAGGCCCCACTGTTAGAAAAATATATAGCACTTTTCCTCCCATGAACATGAACCCACTAACTTCAGTTTGCTTTCGCATTCTAAGATCAGTGTAGATCATCATATTTTGTTTGTTTGTTTGTTTATTAGCTATTCTGACGATTATTGTAGCGTTGAGTTAAATATTTGTTGCCATGGAGGATGGTGAGAATCGTAAAGCAAAGTAAATCTTGGTCAGTTGCTCACGTAACTGATTTCTATTCACACCTGAGGTTTTGTTTAGTTGTTTCTGACCTTTACTTGCATATCAATCTAAAATGAGTGTCCAACATGCCAATCACATGTAGATGAAGTCAACGCAACATGAAAAGCCTTGAATGTGAAAAATGACTATGCATGTTGGTCAACAGTGAAACAGTATCTGATTTTGACTTAGAAAATTTTGGTGACAGTAATTAATGTATATTTCCAATTAGCATAACTATGCATGATATGCAAGTCCAATTAGAAACCCGGAAAATACTGTATTTTTGATAATGTGCATAATTATGTACATCACCTCTATTAAGTAATCATATTCAAACATCGTTTCTATTCTACCAGTGAGCAACATGGATCATTTAGTCCAGTCAACAGAGACTATACCTCTATAATGTATCTCAAAAGCTCAGATATCAGTCTCTTTGCTATTTGTTATCTTAATGAACATCGATATCATATAATTACAAAGCTCTTTTGCTGTGTCCAAAATGGAATACGTCCCTTTATAGTATGTGAAAATCAATGCGCATACATAGTATTCGAAAAACAGTAGGTGAAAAGTACCCAGATGACCTACTACCTCTGCCGAGATACTAAAGTGTGCTTTTGATGGACACTTTACTATCCATGAGGCCACAGGAGAGGATTTTTGAATGACAGTGAAGCAATGCAACTGATGCTGGTAGGTCACATGACTGTAACAACATGGCAGATGTAGTACATCCGAATTTCATTCATACTGCATATATACTCTTTACATGTCTTTATAAGTACTCTTTAATGGTTGCAAAGTTCAAATTCAAATGTAGTACCTACTCAGACTGCATTGGATTAGATGATATTCTAGCTATATTCAAGTAGAGGAACTTCATTCACTTTTTTGTCTCAAAATGAGTTAATAATCAAGGAACTTAGTTTTCTTAGATAAACTTTATTTAATTAATTGCAGTATTTTACAAAATATTTAAAATAGCATGAGTTTTGAAATACCAGCAGGCTTAAAAACACATACACGATATTTTCTATTTAATTAAAAGCCGTTGTCTCTCACAAAACTGTGCATCATGTCAGAATTATCCGTAATTTCAATTCGGAGACGTTGGGACTGTGGTATACCTTGCCACAACTGATGCAAAGCTAGTGAGGAAAAATCTATAAGAGAAATCCAGATAACAGAAACTCAACATTGTAACATAGGGGAAAAAACAGCCACAGTCAGCAAAAAAGAAGCAGTAGGTTGTGATATAAGAACTAAAACAGACTGTAGCTGTTCTCCTGTTAACGGGAACAGCTGTTCAGACTTGTTTGTTCTGAATCAATAAGACAAGTAAACGTGACAAAAAGAAGTCAAATTGAAGTCATGCTGATTTTTGTGGAATATGTTTGATCATGTATGAATAAAATATATTTCAGCATGGTATTGTAATGGTTTGTGATTATGCACCCCAATATCTATTTCTTTCAGACAAAAACACAGAAATGGTTTTAACATACTGACGTATTTGAATTTCAATAGCTTGAAGTATTGTACTTGGAAGCTGTCACTTAAATGACAGCTGTCCTATGCAGAATGGCACATAAGAATTTGTAAAGTGGCTACAGGAGGTCATTTTTGAACCCCTGTGACTGACAGAACAGAACAGGGTGACAAAACCTATTAGATGGACAGAATTGGAGCAGCTGTAGAACTTCCAGAACACATTCCTGTTACAGCATTTTATATTTAAAATAATATATTTTTAAAACAATTGAATGCATTTTTCATGATGTTATCAGCATAACAAATTAAAGGTGCAACAGAGGATCTTTTCGTCGACTGAGAAACCAAAGACTGTTAGTTGGTTTTTGAAATGAGTGCATGCGTAAGACCAACCCCCCTCCTTCACAGCTCATTTCGAAGGAACGCCTCCCAAAACTCGTGCACGAGTATTGGAACACGAGTGTTTGTTTACCACCGGCATTCGCTGTGTCGTGTTAGTGGATTCATTATGTCGGACTCACCACAGGTAACTCATAATCTGCAGTTTTTACTCCTGACAAAAACATTGCATGCGGCGTCTGTGGAGTGTGGAAAGTTACTGGAGCGCGCAGCCGCGCACGTCTCTCACAAGGAACGTCATGGCAGTGATTGACAAGCCAGAGGACCAATCGTTTACGCGATTGGCTGATGTTTTTAAGGCCCTACCTCGTGCACAGATTATATATATTAATATTATTCCTTTCAGTGCACCTAATAAATAGTCTTTTATCAGTTAGTAAAGACAGTTTCAAGTAATATTGCAAAAATGTATAAAACAAAACATCCTCTTTAGCACCTTTAAGGAAAATTCGATGGTTTTGAAAAAGTAACCTAATTACTTTGCGACTGTTTAAAAAGTATGTTATGCAAACTATGAATGTGTGTTGTATGTTTCTTTTTTATTTATTTCCAAATTAGATTTAGAATCTCAGATTTTCAGTTTGGTCTTTTGGACCAGGCTATGGATATAAATATTTTGATAAATTTTACACTCTCTTGGCCATGAGGAGAAAATCAAATAGCTTTGTAAACAGTAACATTGGACTGTATGTGTGATAAGAGTTCCATGATCCTCATGCAAACATTGTCATCATGTAACAGGCATCAAACACGCAGAACCTTAGATTCACCTTAGATAGTTCACCCAAAAAAATTCTGTCATTCATTACTCTCCCTCATGTCATTCCAAACCCGTAAGACTTTCATTCATCTTCGGAACACAAATGAAGATCTTTTTGATGAAATCTGAGCTTTCTGTCCTTCCACTGACAGCTACGTAACTGACATTTTGACGTTTCAAAAAGTTCATAAAGAGATCGTAAAACTAATCCATATGAATTGAGTGGTTTAGTCTAAAATTTTCTGAAGAAAACGATCACTTTATATGATGAAAAGGCTTTTATTCACATAAACATTTATCAACGCACACATTAGTTGTGGTAAACGGAAGCTCAAGCATGTTTGCACGACATCAATGTTTATATGTGAATAAAAGCCTAAATTAAACCTGTTCATCAGAAAACTTGGACTAAACCACTTAGGATTATTTTTATGATCTCTTTAACTTTTTGAAGCATCAAAGTTCCAGCTGTGAAGGCAGTCTATATGGAGGGACAGAATGCTGTCAGATTTCATCAAAAAGATCTTCATTTGTGTTCTGAAGATGAACGACATAAGGGTGAGTAATTAATGACAGAGTTTCCATTTTTCGGTGAACTAACCCTTAAAGCACAGGAACTTCAAATGTTTATCCCAGGCTAGTGTTTCAGCTTGGGTGACCAAATCATTCTGAACAGCTGAGAAAAGAACTCTCATCCCAGGGCGCAAAAGGTCACCACTTTCATAGCCTACATCTAGAAACAGTTAAAACAGATGGTTACAGAAAGGGAATCTGTTGTTTTGTTTTGTCAATATTGGCTCAGTGATGGTTGAGTTGCCCAAAGAGGGTCAAAGAAATGAGTAACAAGGTTTTTATAAACAGGTGCTTATATATCCAATACAGACTTTGAGCCATGTCTTTGGAGATGATATAGTAAACAGAAGTAGGCCTTAATTTGTTAAAAGACAAACAGCTTATGTGCTTGACAAATCATACATCTAGTCCTTCAAAATCCACTTTGTTAAATGTTAACCACAGATCTAATTTTACACATGAATCGATATATAATACATTATCCTGCTTAAAAAATATTATGATGGTTTGCTGGTTTTAGAGGAGTTTAAGGACTTTTAAGGCATTTCTAGAGACAAGGCCCAGATTAAAATGCCTGTTTGAGCTGTTTTGACTGAAAGCAACTTGAACTGACATATCTTAAAGTATATCAGTGCCATTGTTTTGTCTCAAGATGCACACCAGTAATGTTTTGTTGAGGCCTTAACCTGGTTAGGTGCTGGGAGACCATCTTAAATATTGTAGCGTCTTTAACATATAGATTTCGTTACATAGTAATCTATATTTTTATTCCACTTTGCAGGGCTTTGTTTATCATTTATCTTAATTTTACTCTGCACAATATCTGAATCTTTATTCCCCCCCCCCTTTTTTTATTATGATACTAAGCTACCCCTGATCTATGCTGGCGGAAACTGTGGTTACCATGGTAATAAGTCTCAGAGCTGAAAATTTCATTTATGATCGGTTAAGATCATTTGAAAGCGGAAGTTTTATCTTGACACTTCCCGGAAGTTCTCCCCGACTATTTTCGCTGCCAGAGGGGGATTTGTGTGCGAAAATGGCGACGTCTCGTCGCACTTCCCAGCAGCAGCAGCAACAACAACAAAACTTATCCTCCCCACCAAGACCCGATTCCTGTCCCCTCACGCCTCTGGAATCACCCACCGACACCGGCTGCTCTGCAGTTGGTGGGGAAGCGGAGAGCATCAGGGAACCGGAGATCACTGTTGATATCCCCGCTCCGCTTCTCAGCACCAGCAGCAGCAGCAGCTCTAGCTCGAGCAGCACTAGCTCGTCTACCACCGGCGGGGGCAGTAGTGCGGGCTCCACTCCCGACTCCGGTAGTGCCAGTCCTGGAGGCAGCGGCTGCGGGACGAGTGGGGCTTTCAGGGAGCTGTTTGAGGCCTGCAGGAATGGGGACGTGTCTCGGGTGAAGAGGCTGGTGGATTCGGTCAATGTAAACGCTAAGGACATGGCTGGGCGCAAGTCCACCCCGCTTCACTTCGCTGCAGGTAAATACAAATATATAAATGTTTGCGATCTATACCTGGAAAGCAGCCAGGTAGAAGGTTTAGGTCGCTAAATAAACAGTAAAATGGAGTTTAAAGGAAACGGGGACAAGGGGAATAATGTAGAGTTTGGCCAAGTTGGCCAACAGGGCAATCATGTAACATCTAGTAGAAAGTTAACCACTCTGGGAGTTATATCTGTCTGTCGTGTTTGTTTTCGTTTGATGCGCTGCCCGTAAGTGAATAAAGTTCAGCATACAGACTGAATAAACCGTAGTACACCAGGAGATGATCTATAAAAGTAATAAACATCGTAATAAAGTTATAATTTGTCCAAAATGTCCAAAATGAATGTTCACTTTGATTCACATAATGGTGCGATAAAGTGAAACCGGACCCTCGCATGTTACTTGTAAATTTCCAGAGCTGCTAAAAGCCGTAACGTTAAATACCTAAATGTAGTATTTTGTGCAGAAGAAACATTAATAATAATAATAATAAGCTAATTGTCAAATACATTATTATATCAACATTGTTCAGTGTTGGGAATATAAGTGAATTTTAAAACTGTTTATAAAATTAATGCAATTTTGAAACCCTTTGAAACATATTCATTTTTTATTTTATGCTCAGCTAGAAATTGCAGTTTGTGAGTGTTGTCTCTACAGAATGATTTTTAAAATCCTTATCCAGTAATCACAAATGGCTGGATATTTTCTTCAAAGACTCCATAAACTCACAATTGGGGTTTTGTGGATTTTATTCCACGTGTGCTTGTTTAGAGGCTTTTTAAAAACAAATAGAAGAGCCATTTGATATGTCTCACCCCAACTTCCTGTTGGAGGAGGAAATATGTCCACACAGACAAGAAAACTGCGCTTGCCAAGCCATTTCATGGGGTGATTCAGTTACACCAGTGTTATTTCCTAAATGTGTTTCCTCTATATGTGCACAAATAAATTTATTGTGAGGACAGGCATATTATTAAGGGAATCTGCCTCTTTAAGGCGCTTATATTGCATATATTTACTCAAAATTATTGAATAATCCTTGTACAAGCGTATTAATCGTCATTATGGTCTATTGCAAGAAACTATAAACTTTATTTCTATTCTGTAGAATTCTTCTCAGTCTTAACATGCCAAACCAAAATAAAGTTTTTTTGTTTTGTTTTTTTTTCTGTTGGAACACGCTTTTCTTGGTAGGCCTGACTGATAAGCATGTTGTAAACCTTGTAGAGATAAAAGACCTTCATTAAATTATATTTTTGTCTCACAGGTTTTGGAAGGAAAGACGTTGTGGAGCATCTCCTGCAGACGGGGGCGAATGTACACGCGCGAGACGATGGAGGTTTGATACCGTTGCACAACGCCTGTTCCTTCGGTCACGCTGAGGTGGTCAGCTTGCTACTTTGTCAGGGAGCTGATTCCAATTCCAGAGACAACTGGAATTACACTCCCCTCCATGAAGCTGCCATTAAGGGTAAAATTGACGTATGCATCGGTAAGTACCTCTTCTTGTGTCTCTTTTACATTGATTGCCATGGTTTTACTGTTAAAAATAAAGGTTCAGTATAAAAGTATTTGGCATCTATGGTTCAGTGAAGAACCTTTAAAGGTGCCCTAGAACTTCTTTTTAAAAGATGTAATATAAGTCTAAGGTGTCCCCTGAATGTGTCTGTGAAGTTTCAGCTCAAAATACCCCATAGATTTTTTTAAATTCATTTTTTTAACTGCCTATTTTGGGGCATTATTAACTATGCACCGATATATAGGTTGCGGCCCCTTTAAATTCTCGTGCTCTCCGCCCACGGAGCTCGCGCTTGCCTTAAACAGCATAAACACAGTTTACACAGCTAATATAACCCTCAAAATGGATCTTTACAAGATGTTCGTCATGCATGCTGCATGCATACTTCGAATCATGTGAGTAGAGTATTTATTTGGACGTTTACATTTATTTCTGAATGAGTTTGAGGCTATGCTCTGTGGCTAACGGGCTAATACTACACTGTTGGAGAGATTTATAAAGAATGAAGTTGTGTTTATGAATTATACAGACTGCAAGTGTTTAAAAATGAAAATAACGACGGCTCTTGTCTCCGTGAATACAGTAAGAAACGATGGTAACTTTAACCACATTTAACAGTACATTAGCAACATGCTAACGAAACATTTAGAAAGACAATTTACAAATATCACAAAAAATATCATGATATCATGGATCATGTCAGTTATTATTGCTCCATCTGCCATTTTTCGCTGTTGTTATTGCTTGCTTACCTAGTCTGATGATTCAGCTGTGCTGCTAAAGACGTTAATACTGGCTGCCCTTGTGTAATGCCTTTCATAATGTTGGGAACATATGCTGGCATATGCAAATATTGGGGGCGTACACCCCGACTGTTACGTAACAGTCGGTATTATGTTGAGATTCGCCTCTTCTTCGGAGGTCTTTTAAACAAATGAGATTTATATAAGAAGGAGGAAACAATGGAGTTTGAGACTCACTGTATGTCTTTTCCATGTACTGAACTCTTGTTATTCAACTATGCCAAGGTAAATTCAATATTTAATTCTAGGGCAACTTTAACATCCATGGAACCTTTCCATTGCACAAAAGGTTCTTTATAGTGAAAAAAGTGTGTTTTTTTAAATGTTTTTTTTTTATTATTTAAACAACAAAATTCTTTGCACTAAGAAAAGCACAGTTCTTTTAAGAACTGTTCACTGGTTCTTTGTGGAACCAAAAATGATAATTCTATGCTAGTGCTCTGAAAACTTCTTTTTGTAACCTTTATTTTTAAAAGTGTATATTGTCCAAAAAGTGGCTTGTGCAACTTCAAGCATGTTTCACCAGGAGAGTGTGCTGGTTTGGTTTCAGTTGGGGGACGTGTTAACTCTGTAGATTGAGGAGAGGAATGGTACGATCTCTCCTTAGTGAATTCTGAAGATGTATGACTTTAATTTTTCCTGTGTTTTGCCTGAGGAACAGTTCTCAATAAGGGTTAATCATGTGGCATTCTTCTTGATTAGCCGCGGTGACTGACGCTATTACACAGCGCTCAGTCATTAATCAGATCTTTACTGCTTGGTATTCATGAGGAATTTAACATTGCATCTGAGGGGTGAAGAGGGCCAATATTGTGGCGATGGAATGTCATTTAACATTTTAGTTTTCTGTTTCCAGCATCACAATGGGAAGATCATGGAATAATCTGCTTGATGTGCTTCCCATTCTGTGTTTCAAGTTATTAGCCTGCGGATTTGTGTCTGAGTTTGTTTCTAAAATGAAAAAGATATTTTAAATTGTATTGCAATTATATATATTTTTTTATACGTTTTCTCAGATTTTGTTCAAAGAGTAATCTACTGCTTGTGGCAATCTTATCCAGAGTGCCCACTTGCTACATTTTTAGCATAATCCAATTAAATGGGAGAAATTCCAATTTAAAAACTCTGCGATAAGAATTATCTGCGGAATCTCAGGGAGAATTCAGAGGCCTGAGGACACGTATGTAATTTCACATCTCTCAATCTGAAAAGATTGAAGTAGATTTTCTCTCTGCCTTTTATCTATTGTACTTGTTCATCAGGAAAAATTATTTTGGAGAGACCGGCTGAATCATTCCATGTACAAGTAGACCTCTCATTTTTGTAGATCAGTCAGGACTCCGGAGTAGCCCGTGTAGGAAATAAAACTTGTGTCCTTGAGATATTTCAGATTCAATATTGATCACAACATTCTGCAAAATAAGCCTTAGAAGAAAGAAAGTTCAAATTGTAGTGATATGCTGTTGCAGGTAAAGCAGCTGGCTTGTTTTTGCCCATTGTTTTATTGTGTACTAGCCTAGGCAACCTCTGTTCAATGTCTCGATTGTTGCCGTCGTCTCAGGTTGACGCCCTAATTGTTCTTAATCCTCAGGCTTGGTTGGTTTTAGATAGAGCCTGTGACTAAAAGACGAAAAGAAACATTTAGCATTACTAGGATGTTTGAAAATACCTTAACCAGAAAATGTGTTTAATTACATGTGGCGAGTTTTGGATTTGATTATATTCTATTACTACATAAAGGCTAGTTCGCAAAGGTCACGTTTTAGCATTCCACTGCACCGCTTTTGAATATTTTTATGTAAACATGCAATAGATGGGCATCTTTGTTCATGCATCTTTTTTTGCTATTTTACTAGTAAACAAACATTAGAAGCTAAAGAGATCCTACACATATATATCAAGGCTGTCAAAACTAACACATTAATTTCTGCGATTAATTATTACTAAATTAATTATTCATCAAATGCAGTAAAAATAGTAATATTGTGAAATGTTATTACAAACTGTTTTCTATTTTATTTTATTTTAAAATGTAGTTTATTCTTGTGATGGCAAAGCTGAATTTTCAGCATCATTACTCCAGTCTTCAATGTTTCATCATCCTTCAGAAATATTTGGTGCTCAAACATTTCTTATCATCAAAGTTGAGAATAATCCTGCTGTGTAATATTTTTGTGGAAACTGCTAGATTTTGTGTTATTATTATAATTTGATGAATAAAAAGTTCAAAAGAACAGCTTTTATTTGAATTCTTTCGTAACAGTGTCTTTACTATCGCGTGTGTGTGTGTGTTAGGGCTGGACTATTAATCGAAAAGTATAATCTAAACCGAAATTCAGAACTTCTAATTTACGTAATTTTCCCATGTCAGTTATTTCATTTTTTTAATCCGGTTAATACTTTCCCCTTAAACACATACTACCACGTGTGTAGTCACGTGACACTGGCCCATCCAGTCAGTGGCATGGAAGCAACACTGAGGCGAACTCAAACGCCGAATCCGAATCCGAGTCAACAGTCAACACGCACAGACAGCGTTTGAGCGGTGAGCACCGAAGTGAAGACTTTCACTTGCGTCTTCACTAATCTTTGTCAGTTGTATGTGTTTTAAGGCTTGCCAGTTTGGTCATTCAAGCAATTTTAAACCATCGGATGTGTATTATTATATTGAGTTACTTGCTCTGAGGCACACAAACACTCACACAGACAGTAACGTTAGCTGTATATCACGTGAAGGTCGCGCACACAGAGAGAAGTGCAGAAACTCGTTGTCAACACTGTCCTGTGATTTATCACTAAAGTAGCTTGGAAACTCAATAGTTATAGCATATATGTAACTACGTACAACCCACAGCTTCACAATTAATAGAGAGACAGTATGACTAGGCTAATTCACACACACAATCGCTCTCATTAACGCATTCAAATAAATGTGCTGGTACTGTGCTAATTTATCTGCATCTGATTTACAATGAGCAGAAATCTGTAAGAAATGTTAGGGACCATAGATAAAATAACTGCTGAAAGTGAGCTGTTATGTCAGAGCATTCTTTCATTAGGACATATTCATATTCCATCTTTCCATAAACATATTCCATCTTTAATAGTCAAGAATATTTACAGTTCAAATCTTGTCAGTGAAGTATGAGGGCTCAAAAAAGGAGGGGAAAAAAAAGCTAAAAAAAGTTAGCGTTTATTCGTAATCGAGGTAAAATGTTTAATTAATTGAAATTTTGATTTTTGGTCATATCGTCCAGCCCTAGTGTGTGTGCTCAAATATGATAGTAAAGACAAAAAATATATTCCTTGATAATTATGTGACACTTCTCTTGTTATATGTGCATTTGCTAGTCCAAGTAAAATTACATTGTTGATGAAAAATGTTTATTTTTTCATATCTGAAAGCTCGCCTCACAAAAAATAGACTGACAAAAATAATAAACAGCACTAGGCTAGTTTTGTCCCTTTAGATTATTTCATGAATACAAGCCTTTTCCCAGATCTTCATCCTTTCTGCACCCAACAAGTGTCGTCACCTCTGCCCTTTGTTCATAATGAATAAATAATTGGCATCCCCTCTGCTAATTAGGATTGCTGCTGGTCTCCACTCATTAATTTTTGTGCCCATCAGCCTAAAGCTGCAGGGGGGCAGTTTGAAGTTAGAGGTCGTGCCGTCATTCCTTGCCTCAAAGATGGATGACGGTAATGGTGACAGCAGGTTTAATTTTTTTAACTTGGTCGCTCCTGACTTTTTCTACTAGGTGAACAAGTTTAAACTCCACACTCTCATAGCCACTCTCATAGCTGTCCACTCCTATTTTCCAATGCAGTTAACCATTATTGTGCACGCAAGGGATAAAAATAATGATCAATAAATCGATTAATCATCAACGTTCCTAGCCCACACCTTCAATCTCGGATAATATGTGTGCATCCCTGTGTGCGTGTTTCTTCCATTCCCATCTGGGTTTATCAAATTGCTAATGATTTCACTTGGCACTAATGGGCATTTTCACTGTTGTCTAAGTATGTCGAGAATTTAATGAACGCAGCTTGCAGAGATGGCTGTGTCTGATATATGTGTGTGTATCTGAGCCTCTCTGAATCCTGTTAGAACAGCAGGGATTTGTACATGGTTATGCATTAACCCAAGCACCCATGTTCTCTCTGAAGCTCTCAGTTAATCAGCCCTCTTAGTGTTCGGCCATAATTACCCTACTCTGCTGATCACACTCCAACCACCAATTACTACGCATGCCGTGGCCGTTGTTTATTCAGAAGGTCCTTATGACCAACTGTAGGTAGTTGGTTCTTTCACCCTTTGCTTTGTATTCTGGACATGCGTTTTTGCTTGTTTATTTCAGGGGTTGTGACATGTAATATTGTCCGTGATAAAGAAAAGAAAAAGTCTGTAGTTTAAGGCACATGTATCTCATTCTTAAAATGTACTTTTTGTTGTTATATGGTTTTGAAAAATATTTAGTTCATGAATGGGAAGCACTGAAATCTATTTGTGGGGGTCAATGTTGATATTTTGGAGGGCTGCCACAAATAAATTAATGTATGAAAAACACTGGCATTGTGTTTTTGACCCTCCAGTATGTATAAGCATGCCAACAACGTAGATGCGTCTCATAGGGAGTGGGACCGCCTGCAGAATGGAGGTTACCTAAATGTCCCCTCGATGCCTGATGGATATGCAAGCTGTTATAAGCACGCCAGAGAATTTTAATCACCCCATCGCCGCCATGCTTCCATCACATCCAACCCTCTGTGCCCACCCGCCCCACGGCAGCCCACTGCTCAAGTGCTTTCATGACACCGGTGTATGCAAATGTGGTCTCTGTGGGGCCTTTAGTGCATATTAATTTGACTGAGAGGGCTGATGGTAGCTGTATCTTCCCACTTAGCTAAACCTTTTTCCTCATCCCGCATTTTTCCGCATCAAACCCCTAGTCCTCCCTTGATGCAGTGGTGTATTTCACTCTGGTTTAATGCTTGTCAAAACAGTTTTTTTCTGATGAGAAATGGATGACCTATGAGTCACCGGCATAGCAATAGCAATACAATCATACTCACGCAACACAAGATTGCTCTTCTTTTTTTAGTTACAAGCTTTTTTGCCAGAATTCTTTCGCTTGTTTCTTTCACAGGCTTTAAAGATTTGACACTGTAGTGTTTTGAGAACATCTTTCTTGTAAAGCAGATGCTTTATTGTATTAGTCAGTCCCAACATGATGGTAATCAACAACACTATCGTTCAAAAATTTAAGGTCGGTGAGATTTAAAAAAAATAATTATGTGCTGTGTATATATTAAATAATGTGCTGTAATTAGCTTGCAGTTATAGAATCTTTTTTTCTTTCAGAGAAGATCGGCCATGATGGTTGACAAATTGTAAAACAACCGAGACATTGATTAGTGAGGTCAACTCATTTATTTATTTTACAATGTATTAGGGATGGGCGATATATTGAGTTTGTACAATATCAATATTTTTTTTATAAACAATATAGGAAGAGGCAAGAGGCGAGTTTCCGCTAAACTTCACAGACTTCAGTGAACGAGCGCCACCACCAAACGGATGATAGGAGCTCTAAAATATAGCTAAATGTTTTCTAAAATATTTGTTGTTGGACATTAAATGTGCCATATGTAGAATTTTAAACCTACAAGTAAGTGTATTATGATGGTGTTAACTGTAAAGTGGCTATTGTAATGGGGTAATCATAAGGCTAAAATAATTACTAAGCTCAGATGAGTGAATGTTATTCTGTGCTTTTGTTTTTATTTACTTTAAAATTTTAGTTTTAATTTCTGCTATAAAATGTTTTTGTTGTTGTTGTTGTTGTTTGTTTTAATCTTGTTAGAATGCACATAATATGTGGTGTAGCCTGCATGGTTACATTGACTGATTTTGTGCAGGATGTGAAATATATATATATTTTTTTTTAAATAAATACAGATTTTTTTTTTGTATCCAAATAGAAAAAAGTTGAAAATATTGAGATCTATATCATATCTGTTTTTTTTTTGTTTTTTCATATTGGCCAGCCCTACAATGTATAATATTTTTTCTTATATGTGTTTGTAGATTTAGCTGCGACACTTTATTTAGCATGTCTTCATTTACTCACCCTCATGTCATTACAAACCTGTATGACTTTATTTCCACTGTGGAACACAGACACAAAAAAAATATATTTTGAGCGATATTCAGTGTGGTGTTGTCTTCATACAGTGGAAGTCACCAAATGGTTTCCAAAACTGTTTGGCTACCAACATAATTCAAAATATCTTCTTTTGTGTTTTGCAGTAGAAAGTACAGGTTTGTAATGACATGAGGGTGATGCAAATGATGACAGGATTTTCATTTTTTTAGTGAATTCTCCCCTTAAGGTCACTGATCAAAAACACATATTATGTAAAAGAAATGCGTCAAATTACAGTGTATTGTCCCTGCACAAATAAATCAATAATTTGCTCCAGGTGAACCCAAATCAGCCTAATTATGCAAGTTTTCCTGAAGACTGATTAGTCGACTAGTTGATTTTGAATTCATGTAGTTTTGCACATCATTAGTACCAAACTCCTGGACGTTCCCTATGATTTGAAGCAATGGACATGCCCATTTTTACGAAGCGTTCTGTAATTCATCTCTGATGCCACAGATCTGTGTGATGAATTGTAGGGAGTGAGAGATGTGTGGAAGTGTTACTGAGGAGGGTAGTGAAATGGAAGGGTGGGCAGAGGGAGGGGACGCGTACGTTAGCCTGTGTACACGCGTATGTTGTTGTACAGAGAGAGAGAGAGAGAGAAGAGGATTGGAGACAGTTGATAGATGCTACTCGCTCTAGGTGCTCTGCGTTACTTGGGTATCAATAGCAGAGCGCCGGCGAACGGCTCTCGTCGCCTCTGTTCCTTTCTCTCAGAGGGCTGTGGAGAGGATCGGAAGACATGCTTTGACATTCCACTCTCATACCCGAGTTCCCGTCACATGCCTGGAGTCGGACTCTCTCTCAGTAACATGGGCTTTTCCCCCCCGTCTCACTGCAGTGTGTGTTTTTCCGTGCGGGCTGTTTTCGCTGCTGCTCCTGGTGCGCTGGTGTGCGATGTGTGTTTATGTCTGCACCATGCCGAGGCAAGCGCTCCCAGTCAGCGGTGCGAGCGGCCCCAGCAGCAGTCTCTGTCTGCCTGAGTTACGATACTGCTTGTGTTTCCCCTGCACAGTTCTGCTCCAGCACGGTGCCGATCCCAACATCCGCAACACCGACGGCAAGTCTGCCCTGGACCTGGCTGACCCGTCCGCTAAAGCTGTTCTCACCGGTGAGTGCAGCAACCTCATGTTCTCCATTCCCAGTCTTTCTATCTGTCTTTTTCTTTCTTTTTATCAGTGTTTTTGTCTTTGAATGACTGCAGTTTGTTCCTGTCTGATACTCTGATACTGTCTCTACACAGCTTTGAAATGGAGCAGCATTGTTATGCATTTGTATCTTCACGTTAAGTGTGTTTGTGTAAAGTGAGACTGTTGTTGTCCTCGAGCGCTTCTCTGCCTGCGTGCTCTCTCTCTAGTAGGTATGGGTGACTATTGAATATTATATTTGTAATGATTTTAAAGTTAAGCCACATTGTGAGAATTTTAATGCGCCGTGTTTGGCCAAGTGTAACTTTGCCCGTTTCAACCTGCTTTGTATTGTTACAATGTTCTTATATGTAAATTAACAATTTTTACTCATTCTTCTTGTTACATGGATCGAGCAATTCCCATTTATTTGTCACCAAAACATGTCATCCAGTGGACTTTTGACAGCTTCAGGGCTTTCATGAAAACTACAGATTATAGTTCCACATTTTTGTATCCCCGCCCACAGAAGGGAATAAATGCAAAGAAACAGTTTGTAATATTAACTTATCCTTTTTATTCATGAAATAAAAAAAATAATCCCTGTCAAGACAGATCATAAAACCAAGCTCTATTTTATATTTAAAAATCTGTAAATTTATATGAAAGTCACTGTGTCTGATTTGAAAAGTTAGTAATATAATGAACAGCAAAGTAACACATTACACAATATATAGAAAAAGTGACGAGTCTTTATTTTGCATTTACACTCCAAGACTTGAAGCACAGATCATTTGACATACAATATCAGATTTTTTTTGTTCTGTTCATTGCTATGGTTATGATAATCATCATACAGTTATCCTAGCAATGTGAAAACTCCTGTTATAATCAATGAAGATGTCTACACTGTGCATTGAATCGCTTATTAACATTGTGTTTATACGTTGTTGGTTATAATGAAATGCTCATGCTTAACAAAAAGTCTTCCTTTTTGAGCGGTGTTGAGAAGAATCTGACTAACTTAAACACGTCTGATTGGCCATTGCTTTCACACGTTCAACATATATTGCTGTGTTTGGCTGCATAGCTCAGCGCTACAAAAACATGTTGTAAATAGAAACCTTTGATGCTCTTTACAGAGTGCTTACACAAACACTCACGGGAGCATTTTAAAGGTGCTTCAAAGCAGCCGGCTATCATTGAGTTTACATGCATCCCCTAATGCGATTATAATGGGATTTTGGCAATATTGTGATTAAACTTTACCTCATGCAAGCGCAATACTACTTATATTTGATCAAACTAATGCAATTAAGCTCATAATTGTAGTAACCATATTTGCATTCAAATGTGGCGTACGCTGATTATAAAGCCATGTAAACACCTTAATCACATTGTTACCACTCTGAAAGTGTGCATGTGCTCGGCATGTGTCATTTAAACAGCCCTTACTCTGATTATCAGAAATAATTGCATTATTGGCGCACATGTAAATGTAGTCAGTGAGTACCTGTCAGTACTGCAGAACGTCAAGTATCGTCACTTAAATTTATCAAATAAATCTTTGGGTGAGAAGATTCTTTATGTTGGTGGACAAAATATTTTCAGTGCAGGAAAAAAACCTGCATATTAATTAGGCTTGGGTATCGAGTATCGAGTATCGATTGGAACCGGGACTAGCTTTGCGATTTTCCCGGAATCGTTCAAAAGTTTAAATTTCGATTCCTAGTTTCGATTCCTAGTTTCGATTCACAGTCCGCCGACTGGAAGAAGAAACCGCTGAACACCAACGAAGAAGCGTCCATCGGAAGTGTTGGCATAACCGAGCGAGTCGAACATGGATAGCGTGCGTCGGCGGTCCAAAGTGTGGCTTCACTTTTTTTAAACAGAACGAAATCTCGCCAAAATGCAACATTTGCGGCAAGATTGTTTCGTGCATAGGAGGGTGCACATCGAACATGATAAAGCACCTCCGAGTTCATGACTTCGGTAAAGTTGGTTTTATATTCGCACATTCGGGCATCCGTATTCAATAGTCTTGTTAATCACACTACATTGGACATTCAGTGGACATTCACAAGTAAATATGCCATTAAAACAATACTTGCCTATTTTGATCGACTGTGAAAAATGTTGTAAGTTGACAATCGTTGGTTGTCAATATCATGTCGCTGCTTAAAATTCGCAAACATTAATTTATTGCACATTTATTGGAAAGTCTGAATTTATCAGAAGTCCGAATGTGCGAATATAAAACCAACTTTACCGAAGTGAGTTCATGGAGTAGAAATAAATGTGTGCACAGCAGGAGATACTATCTGTCCAGAACGCTCACGCATCCTGCCTGAGAAGGCAGATATGATCATTTTCCTAAACAAGAACTGTTTCTGATTTTATACTGTACCTGCTGCTAATCTGGACTGGGTTTTACAAGTTGTTTCTTATTGTTTATTTGCTATTCTGCACCAGGTTAGCCCATCAGTGGGAGCACGGTAACATGTTCAAGTACCTGCAGCATCATACACTCATGTGTAAATGTGTTTTCATGGTTTTCAAAAATAAAGCTCTCTTGA
Source organism: Anabarilius grahami (assembly GCA_003731715.1). NCBI lineage: Eukaryota > Metazoa > Chordata > Actinopteri > Cypriniformes > Xenocyprididae > Anabarilius > Anabarilius grahami. The sequence goes on from RJVU01035392.1 coordinate 7,007,656, forward strand.
GGAAAGTGTACCCCTGTGAAAATATATTCATAATTTATAATATTTATATTCAAGTTCATAGATTTGATAATTAAATTGTAGTTGAAAACAGCCCTGTGAGAAATTCATAGTAAAGTTCATAAAAAGTAAAAATTTCATAGAATTAAAATTGATGGAGAAGGTCAGACTATTTCCTTCAGAAAGACCGTTGGTTAGCTAGCTCATTTAAAATATCCTAAACTTTTTTTGACCCTGCCTCTTAAAAGAATCGGAATCGAGAATCGTTAGGAACCGGAATCGAAACAAGGAATCGGAATCGGAATCGTTCAAATTCAAACGATACCCAACCCTAATATTAATGCACCTTAGCAGCCTTTAGTCACTGCCTACAATGTGCTGGATCCTTCACTGAAAACCGAAAGTAACTCACTCCCACCAAACATTTACTCTTTGAATTCTTGCACCCGAGAACAATACAAGTCGATACCATTATGACTAAAAGTTTGCTAAGAAGTATTTCCTACTAAAGCAAGGCAGTATTTGACTCTGGAAAAGCGTATCTTTAAAAGACTGGGGGGAGTGACCTTGGACCATAACATGCCTAGTGCATTATGGGTGTTGAAGTTTTCCTACCTATTTGGCAAATGGGTAGACACTAGCCTTTTTTCTTTGTTTTCTCTAGTCAGGTAGCACCGATTTAATTTTTTTCATCTTTCTACTGCATAGGCAGCCAAGTCTATTTTGAAGTCTATTTTGCCAGCGGTGAAGTACCACTTTAAGTTGTTGTAACTCTGTTTAGTAATAGTTTGCGCTGTTCTAGTGTCACGACTTTTAAGTTTTAGGGCATGAATATGGACATGTTTTAATAGTGTTCATTTCTGTGTCATGAAATTATTCAAAACTCTTGATTCAATGATTTGTTTATCTATGTATATTCGTAAAAATATTTGTATATAAATATGACTTTATTAGTGATAGGCAGATGTATTGGCCATGGCTGCATTTCTCAAAAGCATTGTGAGATAAGTTGATCGTAGAGACCATTGGTGGTAATGGTTCTACGATCTACTTAGGCTTTTAGGAAACGTAGCCCAGGTCAATTAATTAGCCCATTTTTGCCGATAACAGTTTGTTCTTAATTTTAGATTGTGCAAATTCTTTTTTTTATTGCATTTTAAGTAAATATTGTGTAAAACTCATTGCTATCATTAATTGTATTACATATTTTGTCATTATATCGGCCATTTGCCACCCGCTTTTAGATATTCAAATCAACATCGGCAATTGAATAAATCTTATTGACTGACTACTTCTTTTTTTTTTATAAGGGATCATTGTATTGGTGTATATACAGTAAATGAAAAAATATTTTTCCTTGTTTTAGTGAAATTTTTTTATTGTATTTTATTTCTTGATTTAAACATTACATTTTATTTTCTGCAATTGCTGTTCAGTTGTATTTTTGCATTACCCCATGTTTTTCATGTAAATAGTGAGCAGTCTTGTCTGCTGATAGCCATGCAAATATATGTACCATGACTAAAATCTAAATATTAATTTAGGTAAAATCTAAATTAAACTAAAGCTTATAACATACTAGTCACACTGCTTGGCCCCGATCTTTGTATTGTTTGGGGGCAGAGATTTGTGTATAATCAGGCTGTACTGATCTATCACATGGTCCTCTTAGAGACATTTCGATTGTGTTTACACTTGGTTGCATCATTTCCTGTTTAGTAAATACATCATTTACAACAAGGGATGTAGAAAGCCTTTCGTCAGCGGGGTACTTCTCTGAACTGACAATACGTTTTGCTGCCAACAAGTATTATAGTGGTAAAATTTCACTCTTCATCCCTCAAGAAACACGTAGTCGAACCACAGCAGCAGTGATGCGTTATAAAACGATTCTCTTTCTGAAATCAATATAAGCTTTATTAAAAGACATTAGACTTCATTGATACAACAGCTGGCTGCATAACAATGTTGATCATTTCTCACGTCAAGTAAATGGAAATGTATTCTGTAATGCAATATATATCAGATGCAAAATCAAATGAATTAGAAGGTAATTTCTCAGGTCTCAAAAATGATTGAGCACATTTATTCAAGTAGTATCAATAGCAGAGATGCATATGATGTGCTTATATCTTATAGGACTACTCAAAATGCAGAGCAACTGTGGCAGCCATTAGATATTATATGTAAATCATGAGATTTGCCATGAAAATCTGTTTTTCTATCCACTTCTCAGGCTAACAAATCAGAAATATGGTGATAAGGCAAAAATGGCAGCTCCTGGTGTCAGTGACAGAGGTGATATGTTTGGTTTTGTGAGTATAAATAGAGCAGAAGGCAGAGCTTTAGTCTCTAGAGTATTACAGATAATTGTTATAGATCCACTTTTCCTACCCAGCTCCCTGACCCTGCCTGTCGAGCCTCCCATCATCTGTCTAGAAATATTGAAGAGCAGCATTCATTTCATTTTTAATCATGGTTGGCTAGCTATATCGTACCAGACTACACAACATACAACTTTTTCATTTTTCTGCAACCCAACCCCTAATTACTAACTGAAGTATTCATTTAGAAGCTGAGCAATGTGAACCGAGTTATTCACACTGTTGTTTATTTGCCCATGGCGAGTTTATCTCCTCTCACTTTCGCTCTGCTAATTTGAATGTTGCTTGTACAAATTACATTGCGAATTAGTCGATTTGCATCACGGCTGCCAAAAGGCTATACGCGAGAGGTCTAATGCCATCCAACCATCTGTAAGCATAGCGGCATTTTCTTCAAACAGCTTCAGAATACACCTCTAGGTCATCAAGTTCGTTTTGTTACAGCTTAATGATCACTCATATTAACTTGTCTAGGTCAGCTGTACGAATGGCTATTTATTGCACTTTTCAAAAGAGTTTGGTGCTGCTTATCAGCTGCTTAATTTGATCGAGCATCCTGTTTGGTTTTGTTGTTGGATGGAGGCTTTCCAATAAACAGTCTGTTGAGTGTAATTTAAAAATAGAATCAGCATGATTAAGCCAAGTGTTTTTGTTGTTTATTGCAAGGAATTTTGGAAAAACAACACAACCCATAGCCACTAACAGTTTATTTTGTAAATCCCTTGTGTTTTTAGACTATATTAGTTTTTGGAGATGCTTGTATCATGGCAAAAACATTTTTTTTTATTATTTTTTTTTATATATGGAAAGGGATGATTTGATGTAAACATGTCTCGGCTTTGTTCTTGTGTTTGGGGCATCTGGGTAATGATGAGGCAGGCATGATAAAACACACACTAACCAGAGCATCACCCAGACTCTTAAAACACTGAAATAACAATTCTTCCCATCCCACCCTTCCCATATTAAAATATCATCTTATTCTTCAGATTTTAGGAGTGTAAATGAGACAAGAAAAAAAAAAAAAATAAAAAGANAAAAAAAAAGTAAAAAGAGAATACTTGATCACTACTTGCTGTGGTGATCAACAAAAGTTTGGAGTCAGTAAGATAAAAAAAAAAAAAAAAACTTTTAATAAGCAAGGATGCTTTAAATTGATCAAAAGTGATCGTACAGAGATTAATAATGTTTTAGATTTCTATTTCAATAAAGGCTGTTCTTTTGAAATTTTATTCATCAATTTAAAAAAAAGACAGTTTCCACAAAAATATTAAGCATTACAACTGTTTTCAACATTGATAGTAATAAGATATGTATCTTGAGCAGCAATTCAGCATAGTAGAAGGATTTCTGAAGGATCATGTGACGCTAAAGACTAGAGTAATGGCTGCCGAAAATTCAGCTTCGTCATCACAAATAAATTACTTTTTAAATATATTAAAACAGAAAACTTTTTTAAAATTACTGTTTTAACTTTTTTTTATTCAATTCATTGCACGTATCCAAATATAATGTATATTGTAATATAATGTCTTAAGAATCTTTTTTAGAATCTTTTTTATCCTTTATAGACCAAAAAGCTTGATTTTCTTGACAACACCTAATGACTTTCATTAGGGCTATTGCAATGATTATATAATGCTTAATAGATTATTAGTGAATTTTCATTCAGATAGTTAGAAATGTCATTAGTATTCATTGCTTCATATGTCGTCTTCACTGATCCATGGTTGAAAATGCTGTCTTTCAGCGTACACCAGAGTAGACAGTTTGATTCATGCCTATATTTGACACATAAATAACACCCATGTGGAGCCATTGCCTCTTTGGAATGACATATTTTGAAGGACCTTGAGCTTGACTTTGATCATGTGGTAATGTCTCTGCCATCTTATGATGTCCTTACAAAGACAAAATGTTCCTTTAAGTTTCATTAGACACACTTGCACTGTAGCTTTTTGTGAAATGATGGATTACTGCAGAAGTACTGCACGCTGCATTCAACACTGATTCATTTTATTTTTTCCCAATTATCTTTTTTCATTTATTTAATGACTAATAGTTTTATATGAATAATGGGGCATTTTATTCTTGCTAGAACACTGATGGTTCAGATAGGAAAGTTATTAGCTTAATTTTGTATGTGAATGTCTAATTTTATAATGTATTTGTGAACCACACACTTTAGCTGAGGATTTTATAAAAGTCTGTAGTTTCTGATGGCTAGTGTAAAACAAAGTGTGCAAGAATTGCACAAAAAGTGCCAGTGCAGAACTAAAAATTTTCCTGGCATAACACTACTGTCTTAAGTGGTATTGATAATATATGTAATGTTTTGGAAAATTGCCCGCATTCTCCACCATTTTTATTTGAACGACTTTCGGGTAGTGATTAAAGGTAATTTAGATGTAAGCTTTATGATTAATGTGACACTACTTCTAATATGAGACACAGAAAAGGGAAATGTGAGACTTGATTGAAAATTTAGACCTGGTTAAGGCTTGTTATGTAAAGTAGGTTTAATCTGAAATTATGAAGCACGAGATTGCAGTTGTTAACTAAATCAGTTTTGTTTGGCCATTCTCAAATGTCAGAGTTCACCTCGCCTCTGGTGTTGTATTGTAATCAGATTGAGTAAATTTCTCTGTTGTTACAGGCTTGATGAATCCAATTTGTTCGGCTTGTTTGTTTTGCAGAGATTAGTTCATAACACTTCAATATGGAACAATCAAATAGCCGCTGGCATATCATCCTCTCGCCATGTTAAACAAAACGCTGTTCATTTAGCTTTGCTTGATAGACTTTCAAGAAGTGCTATTCATTAGGGCCCACTTCCCATAATAAAAGCAAAGTTACTTTGAATCAATTCAAGTTCAATTTCACAGACAACCAAAAAACCTTGTCCTTAAAGAGCGAATCCCAGGGTGAGGCGTCTGAACGATGACTCTGACATTTGTGTGTGTAATGGAAAGATGTCTGAAGTGCGAGTGCCCTCCAGCACAAAAACAGTGCAAGAAAGCAGAGTAAATGTTCTTATGAGATATAGACCTGAATCGGCAAGGTAGTGGACTGCTGCATGGCTTCAAAAAGAGTCTTTCTCAGGGACTAGAACCTCTGAGTTTTTATATTGCTCACTGTTGAGTTCTCTTTTCTGTGTCTGTTCCTTTCCATCTAAAAATGGATTTATGTTGGTCATATTACTCTGAGAACTATAGAGTCTAAAATGGAAAATGTCAAGGGGAATACAAAGTCACTGATGGTCCCGGATGATGTTTTCTCTGGAATTTGGGGAGAAAGAAGTATGGATAAATTTTTTTTTGTTGATGCAAACTTCAAGGGTGGCATTTCCTTAAGTGGTGAATTATTGAGCTAAATTTTGTTTAGGATATTTTTCTTCCCCAGAACTATTGATGTTTTTTTTTTAACCCCAATGAAGTCACTTTCCATCTCATGCAGTGCTTTGAATATCCATTTAGACTTTCATCATACCAAATAGAAAAAGAATGGAAAATATTTTCCCTTTGAAATCTTCTGCAAAATTACATTCATGGTCTGCTTTAAAAGTTAATGTTTTTCAACTGAGTGGGAGAAGATTCGTCTTATAGTAGCACACCCATGCCCTAGACAGTCTCTTAAAACCCAGTGTAAACATAGCCGGAAAACCCAGACCTACTCCCTTGTGTGTCATATTTAATTTTTTTAGAAGGAAAGAGTAGGATATTTGTTAGCCGAACTAAGTATTTTTTACTTGTTTACTTTCTCAATCCAATAGAAAAATAATTACTTTGATATTCTTGCCATTTCCCCCCAGATGAGTTTAAACCGACCAATAGTCCATATTTTTCAGTCTAATTTGAATGACCGCAGAGATTTTGTTGTCACGTGTTTTACTCTAGGTGAATATGTGGGTATGCATACATTTAAATAAATTAGCATGCTTTAGCTATGACAGATCCAACTGTTGTCTCTTTTTATTGTATCATAATGCCCCACCTGTTTTAGATTTAGCTTAAAAAAAATCATTCGTTTTCCAGGTGTCATACGGCATCTTTCTTTACAGTCTATAGGATTACACAGAATCGGTTGTGCAAATGTAGTCCGCTTAAATCCTCAAGGGATGAAACTAATGCCTTTGACCTTCAACACCAAGAAAGTGAGGTTAAATTGCATTATAGCAAGTTTAATGAAGTGCAGATAGTCTTAGATCAGTTGGGTTATTGACGTGGCCAAGCCTGGAGTGGCCATCGGGATGATAGATGAGCACATCCATATACTGCTATCTTATATACATTAATTTATTTGTATGTGCTGTATTTTTCAGCTGTGCCTATTAATAACTTTGATTTATAGAATTTTTTTTGTTTGGTTATTTATCTGTATATTCCTGTTGAAACATATGACAAAAAAAGGGGATGGGGGCTGGTCTTGGCCATTAAAATCCCGGGCTGAAAATGGGCCCTACTCTGTCTCTGGATGCGGCTCTGGATCTATGTTCTCCACCGGACTGACTGCTTTTTCTCTAGAATCTCATCATTCTGACTGCTCTCCTCCTAAAGCCCATTGTATGCGCATAGTCATACGTGTAGCCTTTCAAAGGCTGCATTTAGGAGCCATTCACGTAGAACTAATTTTTCCATTCCACTGCTCTACTTTTCCATTGTTTTTCAATGTAAACACGTGCAAGACAGACGTCTTTAACTGCTGCGCTCGGGTCTCACGTCTTTTGCAGCATCTCACGCATGACACAGCGTTCTAAAAAGTTAAAAGAAGTTCAACTTTTAAAAAAAGGCATCTCTAGACCTTACATTTTATTTGCTCTATTGGCCAGCTTCTCGCATTTTTAACAGCAAAAATGCGTTCTGCGTGATCCGGCCCTTATACTGCAGGTCTTGATGCCCAATTCCGATTTGATTGCCCTTTTTCAATGATGTATGACTCGCATTGACGGGAATATCCGATGCAAATGCACATATCTGATTCGTCAGATTCATCAGATTTATTTCCACATATGAATGAAGTCTGAAACCGATCGGAGAATATCAGAAACCATGTGGGTATTTTTTCTCCTTACACATTCGTGGGTCATATCCGAACTGTGCCACATGGGAGGAAAAAAATCGGAATTGGGTCACTTAAACCATGTAATGTAAATGCCGCCAAAGTATGTGGAACAACTGATTAGCGTATTTGCAACCTGTGCGTACAAAGTGAATAAAGTCTGGCGGCACAGTACACGTGTACTATTCTGGTGCTGAAATTTGATTCATGTGCACTGAACGCGGAAGTATAGTTTGGGCTTTAGAAAACTGCAGTAATATTATGTCAATTAGTATTTTATAGAATAGCTCAGTTATTCAAAGATTTATCAAGATGGTCGATTATTTTCATTTGTCTATTGGTGTTTATTTGTTTATTTGTTTATAGTTTATTTTAAAAAGATTAAATTCACTGAAGTACTGTTCCTCCTTTATTGTAATTTTTATTAGCTTTATTGTTATCATAATATTAACTACTGTTCAAGAGTTTGGGGTTGGCAAGATTTATTTGTCTCTTATTCTTACCAAAGCTTTATTCATTTTTGTGGAAACCGTGATACTTTTTTTTTTCAGGATTATTTTTTGATGAATAACATTAACTCACTTTTGTAACACTTTTACAAAACTTTTAAAGGTCTTTATTGTTGTACTGCCTTTTAATCAATCGAATACATTCTTGCTAAATAAAAGTACTAATTTCTTTTTTTTTTACAAATCTTACTGATCTCAAACTTTTGAACAGTAGTGTAGATGGATACAAACTTTATCAACATGAAAATTTTGGGTGAAAAAATAATATAGAAAAAAAGGAAAATGCTTGGAATTCTGAGGCTCGTCTTTAATGTTTTTTCCCTACCATTTTAAACAATTTTTACCTTTACTAGTTACTTTAAATGGTACTTTAGTGTGAACATTTTTAAAAGTATTTAATGTAAGCTTTCAAATAATAGGAGGCTATAAAGGCTGCATGATATAATTACAAAATGCTGTTGTATGTCATGTCACACTGCAGAATTTGTCAGCATCCCAGAAGTATTTCTTGTCAATTTCCCTCCCTGTACAACAGAGGGATAGATGCACTGTCACATAATTATCCGTCCACCTATCTCACAAACGACAGCTTGACTGCTCATTACTCAGGATCCGGAGTACAAATGCAGAACACAATAAAGCAGAAATAAGCCTAGTTCTGCACCACTGCTTTATTTTGTCTTTGAAAACCTTCTGGTTCTTTGTGTGATATCTTGATGTCCAGCCTGTTCTCCACTTGGAGAGGACAGATGGCTGGACCTGAACTGCTGCTTGGTATCACATAAACAGCTTCCGATAGTTTTTACAGCTTGTCAGGACATCATGTTTGGTCCACTGCTCTCACGTGATGATCACCAGGTGGGGCTGGGTGGTATGACGATGGAACATTGCAATCGCAGAAATGCCTCAACCAGTTTTTGCGATTGGCTCATTTAATTTTTTTTAGATGTATTTGTTTTCTGTCTTCTGTTTTATCTTGTGTTATGTAATATGAAGCCATTTTGTACTGATGCCAGGCTTATTCTTTTTTTTCTTTTTCTTTTTTTTTTAAATGAATATAAAATAATCAAATTGAGATGCAGCCACAGAAATAAACATTACCACTTCATTACGTAATATATAATGCATTTTTCGATTTTTATGCTCTTTTGGTCAGATCACCCAACTTTACCACTAGGTTTAGTTGGAAATACAGACATGAAGTGTGTGAGAACATCAGGTATTTCTTTGCTTTTGAAGAGAGAACAGAACAAATCCCCATGTTTATTTTCTCACCAATGTACTTTCAACTCCATCCAGCTCTCTTCAATTCGTTTTCCAAAATCCAAGATAAATCCTGTTTGATTGTTTTTCTTTTATATATTGCTGCCCTTTTTTCTAGACTTTTGGGGCTCTTCTTTTACCTTTGCTATCATGTTATTATGAACATATTTTTCCCAATGTGAATCGAAAATTTCTCAAGCTGTTTTAAGAGCCCTGTGATACATTGCAACACAAATCTGTAGTGCAAACATCTTGAAGAGCTATCAGCACCAGAGTAAAGATTGGTTGTTTGCTTAATCTATTCAGCATAATATCTTGCCTCTCCACCGCCAGGATTTAAACAGGAAAATAAAACTGGCTGCAGTTTTATTTATAAGATTTACTTTTTGGTTGCAGGCAGACAGTCTCTTCCCAGTCAATTAGATCTAGCAATTGATCCATAGCCTGTGCCCTGCTGGGTGGGTCAGATAATCCCTTTTATCCCCCGTGTACGTCTGACGCAAAGACCTTTCAGTTTGGGTTTGGTTACAGCATATTAAAAACTGTTAATCATGAGCCTCTAGGCCTGGTAGTAACCTTTGACCTGTGTGGGGCACAGAATCTGAAGTTCAGTTTTAGTGTTTGAGTGGTAGTTCACTTTAATTTATATGGTGTATCATAGCAATAGTTATATAATATAAATATTTTATTTGGTTATTTAAATAATCCCTTCCTTCCTTCTGACCTTCCTTCCTTCCGACCTTCTTTCCTTCCTTCCCTCCTTCCTTCCTTCCCTCCTTCCGACCTTCTGACCGATCTTCACCGACTGTTAATGTAAAGGGATCGTTCACCCAAAAATAAACATAATCATTATTTACTCACCCTCAAGTTTTTCCAAACCTGTATGAATTTCTCTCTTCTACAAAAGAAGATATTTTGAAGAATGTCGGTAACCAAACAGGCCCAGGGCCCCATTGACTTCTATAGTATGGGAAAAAATACTATGGAAGTCAATGGGGGCCAACTGTTTGGTTACCGACATTCTTCAAAATGTCTTCTTTGGTGTTCAGCAGAAGAGAGAAATTCATACAGGTTTGGAAAAACTTGAGGGTGAGTAAATGATGACAGAATTTTTATTTTTGGGTGAACTATCCCATAAGGGGCTTTCGCACCAAATAGTTCTAAGAACTCCGTTATAGGAACGAGCCACTAGAATAGTTTCCCGAGAACTAATTTCTCCACACGCCATGTTCTTGTTTGCATTCACACCAGGAATAGGAACTCTAAAACGGCCAACAGTGGCGTCTTTAAGCGCGGCATTTACAAACGCTAAAAACCGGTTGATGGAGGATGCCGTGATCGCACTCTGCTTGTTGTGTGTCGTGGGTTTCGTGATAACTGAGATGGAATGTAAATGAAAAACGACTGAAAGAGCAAAAAGTGGGGCTAAGAGAGGAAATCTCCTATGACAACTTTCAGTATAACATATCATTGAGGCAGAGAAAAGGAAACAACCAGACAACAGGTATATGCCGTTATCGCTGTTTTCCATGTTCGTGAAGTAAATAAGTAAATCCGGATACTTCAGCTAATAGTTCCAGGAACTATGAAAAGGTTTCTCCGGTGCGAAAGGCCCTTTAAATTTCCTTTTATTTCTGTTATCAGACATTTCCGTTCTCAATGGTTCTGGAACCCTAGGCACTGGTGACTCGACCAATATATCTGAGGGAGTTCCTTCATATGAAATGTTTGTAACTTGGGAATTTGGTGTGTGTCTCAGACTGAGACATATCTCATTGATCTGAGGCCATTTTTACCCATGAGCTCAAGGACCAGCATGAGATCTTTTTTCAGCCCACCTGTGGAGCTTCAGATCAAGGGAGTCTCTGTTTATCTCTGAATAATTAATGCTCTCCTGAATTATCCACCCTGTCTGCAGTATACAGAGCACCTAGAAGCCCAGCCACAAAGCTCCTAACATGGACTAATATCCTGTGTAATTCTTTTTTTTTTCTTGTATCTTCCTTTTCCCATTCAGTGCTCTTAATATAATGCAAAGACCTTGTTTTGTATGCAGCTTACAGCCACCTCGTTTTCATTATGCTTAGATGCTTGCTTTGTGCAAAGACCTGAACCATTTAAAGTATCATTGATCTGAATTTTATCCAAGCTTTAGTGAGAATCTTAGCTAAAAGAAAAATTGTAGCTTTGTGTTTTATAGCGCAACATGTAGAGCAAGCACTGGCAACGCTTAGGTTTGATTAAGGTTAAGGTTTGATTCCAGGTACCGCATCTACTAAGATGTATGCTTTGAATGCACCAAGACGCTTTGGATAAAAGTATCTGAGAAACACATGAAAGTAACGAGAGAATGCATGTCAGTAGTATTTAGCATGATGTTCTCGCTGCTCAATCATGGCTGTCTCAATTCTCTTCTACTCTGATCATGTCTACATACTCTCCCAGCTCCATTTATACAATTTATTTATTTTTTTCCTCTAGTGTTTTACAGCTGTTAGATTTTCTTTGATAAAAAACACATTTCCTGTGGCTCTCTTTAGGGAAAAAAAAGAGGAAAACTCATTAATTTTAGCTGATAAAGCACCCAGACAAGCTTCGATAATGGGGGTTCACAGAGCCATTTTACAAAGAGGGATATCTGAGGCAACATTAACTTCAATTAATTACTTAGCTTAATGGTCAGAGCTTGCTTGTGGGCGTATAAAGCTGATCAGTCCTCTTCACTGGACACTGGGCTGTTAAATCAGTGTAATCAGCCCCTCTGTCTGTCTTACTCGGCCAGACTGGTGTGTAATGAGTCTCAGAGTTGCAATTTTCCTATTCCTTCCTATTAAGATTTTATCATCAAGCAGGCAAAGATTTGTTCATTGTCTATCTTTATATTTCTGCAAGAAGTTGAAGTCAAATGAACTGATCCAAAAATGCAAATTCATAAGAATTTTTAATAATTTAAAAATCTGATTAATTACATAGCCATCTATGATGCTAGGTTTTAATGGCTAATTTTATTTGTGTCTGTCTCTTTAACTTTAAACAAACACTTTTGGACCTGTGACCTTTTAGACTCCTGATTATTTTTAAATATACATAAACTTTTCTGACTGAATAGTTTGATTAATTTGTCTACTAGCAATGCCCAACAGTGATCCAATACTGTTCAAAAGTTTGGAGTCAGTAAGAATTTTTTTTAAAGAATTTGATACTTTTTATACAGATACATTAAAATATTACACTGACAACAGTTTTCATCATTGATAACTATATAAAAAAAAAGTTTATTATTCACCAAATCAGCATATTTGAATGATTTCTGATGAAATTGAATTTTAAAATATATTAAAATAGAAAACAATATAAACTATATATACATATGATCTCATGATAATTGCAATCACATTAAATTTATAATTGTTTATTGTATTTAATATTTATTAGTATTCTTTATTCTGTGATTGAAATGAGAATGGTAGAAATTGTTTGAAACATTTTTTAAATAAAATGGCTGACTGATCTTTTATGTATTCTGAATATAGACAGATAATATATTTGCAAAGCAAGCATCATTTGAGAAAATTACTGCTTGTTTATGTATAAACATTTAACACATCTACATTTTTTAATATTTTCATAGCATTAATTTTTAGCAATTCATATTTTTTGATTGACTTTTTTCATAGTTGAAGATTGAAATTCTTGGTCTGGGATACGGCACAATAATCAATCTATACAAACATACATACACATCAGGGATGGAAATTAGCACCCGCCACCAGCCAAATGCGGGTGATTTTGTGTTGTGGCGGGTAAACTCGCTTCACCTACCGGCCACCGTGGCGGGTAAATAAAAATAGCATACTGTTTCACCTGGACGGCGGACACTTTTAGAGGAGGCACACCTTCAAAAAAAATGTGGCGTTACATCGCACGCGTTGTGTTCACACCGCCGGCGGCGAGAGCGTCAAAGTGACAGGAAGTCATTCATATTCAATGTGAGCCGGCGGCGAGCTCCGGCGAGAGCGGCGCGGCGCGTCCTGGACGTTGAGAGCGTCGAGGAGAGTTGAAGTCAGAGCCATGGCTCTGGTTGAAGTCAGGTCAACTTTATGGTAATGAGCTATGACGCGGTTCGGCGGCAACCAATCGGAATGTACAGGTCCTCGCTTGAGAGGATTCCGATTGGTTGCCGCAACTTGTCATTCACTTTGACCCTCCCGCCGGCGGCGGTTTGAACGAACAGCACTGAAATGTATATCAGTTCATGGTTTGTGTGTGTGTATAAGAGAGAAAGAGAAAATGTCAGTATTTCATTGAGACTTGAGATTAAATAAACTGCTTAAGTATTGTAGATCTTGTAGTATTAATTTTCACATGCAGTTACACATTGTCGGTTAAAAACAAGAAAGTGGCTGGTAAAAACATTGAGTGGCTGGTAGATTTTGAAATCACCACTGTGGCTGGTGGACAAAAAAGTTCATTTCCATCCCTGATACACATTTTTTAAAAGTAGTAAAAAAGAACAATGAAGGCATGGTAAAATGTTTCCAAGACAGTGTAAATGTGACCTTAATATAACAAATGTTTGAAATGTCAGTGCAGACATAAAGTATTTCACTACATATTTTATGCAGAACCACCTCTGTGCTGTTGCTTGAAAAATTGACATGCCTAACGATTTCCACTCCTATTTTCCACATTTCAGATTTGGTTCTATACCTGGATTTCTTGTACTGCAGTCTTTTAGCTTCCTCTTCTTGCAGATTCCTGTTAGATTAGCCCAGTTTAGGCTTATATACGTGCAAAGTCTTATTGACCCTGACAGTACATGCTTGTGTAGTGCAGATCTCATTTGATGTCCAGATTAACCAAGGTCAGTTATAGATCCACAAGGATATCATTAACGTAAAGAGCCCAGACTGCCAGTTCACATTACCGTAACCTATACACTGCAGTATTTCTCATCTTGCATAAAGAAAACAGAGTTTAATGTCAGGCAGTAGACTTTGATTTTCATTTGAGATCCTTTATCAGGTTCTAGCAGCATAGCTGCTAATTACCCAGTGATCTGAAATACGGTTCTTGCGTTGTTTACAGAAGGAACCAGTGGGAATGCTGTGTGTTTTTGCCCACTTGTGTCTATGTAAAATGAGAGATTTAAAGAGCGTTAGTGTGGCAGAGACGTGCGTCGTGGGACTCACACTGCCCCCCTGTGGGTAAGTCTCAGCGTGAGCTTTTGAACAAATATCTGGCTGACAAAACAATAGGCTTAGACACCATGCTCATAAATTGTATCCTGCTGGTTCCTGCCGCCAGACTCTGTGCACGCCACTCCATCAGTTTGCTTTCATTAGTCCTTTTTTCAGTAAAATCTGTTAGGGATGGTGGCAAACTAGTGGCTACAGATATAACAATGACGCACAGATGTTCAGACCATAATTCCCCACCTTGCTTGTGTGTAATTCAATGATTTATGCCTCTAATGCAAAGCCTTAAATGAGATGTAGCCCTGCATACAAATGGCATCTCTTAAGTAAGTCATAGCCCAGTAAGTGTTCATATTGTTATTATGATTAGCTCCCAGAGGGAGGTGCTGGTTCAGTCTCTTCAGCTCATGCTTGCCTCAGACACTCACATACACAGAGTCTGCGGCAGGAGCCACGGCGTATTTGAGGGTGCCGGACACGTATTGGTTTTTCTGGGAAATCTGCCTGTTTCCGGGCAGGTGCTGTTGGCTTCCCTGACAGTTCTGAGGAGCAACGAACAGATTAGCAAGCGACATGGTGCGTATAGTTGAGCTGGGGTTATGCAGGGAGGCTCCTTAAAGCCAGAAATGTTAAATAGGCCCTCTGTGCCCATAGCTCAGGATGCCTGCGGTGTCAGAGCCAGATCGCCTTCGTACACCGGTACACAAAGCAGTCAGCAGTAAACAAGCTAAAACCCGTCAGAAGAAGCGGGGGCCGTGCAAACGAAGAGAAAGTCTGAGAGAGTCAGATCTGAATGGAATTGGCAGCAGAGGGGTTTAAGATGAAAAGGTCATAGCTCACTTTCGCCTTTCAGAGTGCCTCCGACAAATTATCTTTGAAGTATCATTGGCGCAGTTGTTCATGGAGATCAATTGAAATGCAATGACGACGTCAAAGTGTTGGTGTGATGTTTTTTTTTTAATGACCCATTTTATTAAGAAAGATTTTCTGCACCTTCCTTCCACCCTCTCCTATTGCTTTATTCCTCATTTGGTGGGTTTTTCACTAAGTCCTTTCTTATACCTAGTATGAGGAGGATAAACCTCTTATTGCAGCAGGAACGTAATCCCTTTTGCATGCCCACAGCGAAAGTATATTACACACCAGAAGTGGAGCAGATACATCTGTGACTGTGTAGGGCACCAGGAAACTCCCACATCGCATGATCATAGTAAAAAAGAAGAAGCCTGAAACACTTTATTTGATATTCAACCCACTATCATGTGGTTTAAGAGGGTTTCAGAACCTGAAATGCATAAAATCCAATATTCGGATGATTCAGGGTCTTATTCAAGGTCTTAGATGCTCAAAAAAAAA
>RJVU01035392.1:7023441-7044957 GCA_003731715.1 Anabarilius grahami
AAAAGGTTCGGAGCTGTTGTGCAGTGGTTATTGTGCAGCCTTGCTGCTCAAGTGGACAAGGCAGGTTCAAGTCCGGCATGCACTGTCTAATTTGATGTCTCCTCTTTCTCTTTCTTGTCAGTTTTCACTTTTATTGTCTAATAAGAAGCTTCTGTCATCTGCTCACCCTCATGTTGCTCTTGAGTCTTTCGTTCATCTTCGGGACGTATATAGATAGGGATGCCTTGACCAATTTTTCTGTGCCCCCGATCTGTTCCGAGTCAATGAATATTGAGTATCTGCCGATAACGAGTCCCGATCTGATATTTGCTTTTACTTTAGGCTTTTATTCATATATATATATATAAAGACATATTTAGAACTCATGAAAATCTTAAATGGAATATTGATTGTCTTGATTGACAAGCAAGCACATTTAAGCTGTCATGTTACCATATTACATATATTTATACTCCAGTGCTTCCCACACATAGACTTGGGTGGCCGTTAATATACCTGGGCAGCCCGCCCAAGTATATTTGGAGACTAATTTTTGCTTTTTATTATTTTTATCCTCTTAAACTTTTGTATCAGCCCGAGATAATGAAACCATCCGCGATCGATTAACTAGTGGAAAATCTCCCCTCGCCCTACGTGTTTCGTGTCCGCTCGTTCTGTGCGCGAGAACTGTTTACTCCCGCTGGCGTTCCCAGGTGCGCTGCAGAGATGCGGTGGATATTTCACAAAGAGCGCTGCAAGTTGCAAAGTCACAAGGCGGCGCTGTTGCGCGTTCTACAGTGTCGCGCAACAGCGCTTCAGGCTGCTTCAAAGTAGGGCTGGGCGATATATCGCATGCGATTGTCACGCGCATTTCGTCAGTAAAGCCGGTTCCCTGATTACCGCTAAATCGCCATCAGCTGCTTTCAAATGGAGCGGCATTTAATAGACAGAGCCGTAGATCACTGACAAGCCACGCAATATCACGTTCATTATCGAAGGAGATTCAGCTGCGATTATGAACGCGATATTGCGTGGCTTGTCAGTGATCTACGGCTCTGTCTATTAAATGGCGCTCCATTTGAAAGCAGGTGATGGCGATTTAGCGGTAATCAGGGAACCGGCTTTACTGACGAAATGCGCGTGACAATCGCATGCGATATATCGCCCAGCCCTACTTCAAAGTGATTCTCAATCAATGAATAGCGCACATTTATGCCAAGTGATTGCTAATGAAGTCGAGTTGATGAATTATGATAATGTATACTTTATGGCATTTATATAATATGTTTTAGATGGTTGTAAGAATGCATATTTTATCTCTCTCATCTGAAGGATCTGCCCGCAATAGTACAGACATTTCAAAATAAGAGTCCCGGTGTATTTCGGGCTTGTTTATAATTAAAAGGCACTATTGGTATTTTGGTTATACAATAAATTGTATTTAATATGATTTCCATTTAATTCATAGAAAATTATTGTACTCTCCCCCACAGGAAGAAAAGACTAAGAACTTTATTTGACATGTATTCATTATATAAATTTTACTAGTAAAATCTGTGTCCCATTTACTGAGAGAGACACTATATGACAGTGCGAACTCTACCATTTTTAATGCTGTAATTTTGCATAATTTACAATGCATAATAATGTATAAAATTATTATGTAATTAAATGTAATAGTAAGCTATGTAATTCAAATTAATTTCAATAAATAAAAATATTGTTAAAAATCACGTTATTTGTTGTTTGTCACATGTAGTAGACATGCCGTGGGTAATAGGAGGATTTTCCACCCCGCTACCACTGCAAGTATATTTCAAACCTGTGGGATGCACTGCACTCTATAAATAATAAAGGTCTAATTTAAATCCGTTTATAATGTTAAGCGATTGTGCCTCTCTAGAAGACTTGGATTAAACCGCTCTATTCATATGGATCACGTTTACGATCTGTTTTTGTACATTTTGATGCATGAAAGTTTGGTTGCATGGACTTTCTGTGGGCAGACAGAAACACTCCTAATTTGGAATGATGTGAGAGTGAGTAATAGATTAATTTTCTTTTTTTTCTTCTTTTTTTTTGGTAAACTATCCCTTTAATCCCCCCCCCNCCCCAAAAAAAAAAAAAAAAAAAAAACAAGAGTAGCATTCCTAATAAGTGTAAAGTTTGGCCATAGTTTGATAGTTTTTACCTCTATGTGAAGGTGTCATTTGAAAGGGCCTGTAAATAAACTGGCTAATGGACTTTCCAATTGGATATATTTTAACAGCCACCCATTTTCACTTACTGTTAGATGCTCATGGCCCAGCAAGAGGAGCATCACTTTGTTCTCAACTGTGACAAGCCTGCCCTCCATCCCTGACAGCTCATTGATTACCATGGTGTGCTGCCTTTCGATCGTCTCCCTGATGAATTCTCTCAGCCCTGAGATCCTCCCTCCCAAGTTTTAATTTGTCTTTATCCATCAGAGCATTTCTCAGGAGGGTTACCATGAGAACATGCAAATTCTGTTCTGCACCGTTGGCTGTCACCTTTCCTTTTCTTTTGTGGCATAAACACTCTGTGATTGGTGCAGCTATTTTGCAATGTCTTTCCTGAAATGACAAATCAGCCCACTCTGATAATGGCACAGAAAGCCTGACAATGAAAATCATTGGGAGATCAGACATCTTACCAATTGGTCTAGCTGATGTTTTCCTTTTCCATGACGGAGAAGAAAGTGATTCATCTTCCCAGGCTATCTGTTGCCCTTGGTCGCTATTATCACCGAGCTGTAATTGCCTGTTTTTACACATGGCTGAGCGGCTGCCTGGCCTGTCTGTAATAAAATGGTAGGCAGAAATACAGAAGACATGGGGAGAAGAGAAACAGAAATAATGAGCTTAGTTATCCAACTCTCCAGATGTAGGATAAAACAACTGGAGAAGAGCGGGGGTCGCAGCACATCCTGATTTACTCCTGTTGTTTGATGCTCTCTTGAGGTTTACATTCGTATGATTGGCTGGGTTGAGTCTTTGGCAGTGATGCAATGGAGTAGTCATAACGTAGGATCTGGAGTTTTTTTTGCCAGGGTAGACAGCTATCTCTAATTGTTGACTTGCTGTGAAATGGCAGTTCCTGCGGTGGGTAACCAGCAGTGATGGAGCGATATTTTCTAATTAACAGCTATGTTAGCTCTCCCTTGTGCCCGTTCCAAAATCTACCATCAGTCTTGTCGGTGTATAATGCACAATGCACATATTCTAGTGTTGAACATTTGTAGTGAATTTAGAGTAAATGGTGGGTTAAAATCATATAATTTTAGGTAAGATTTTTTTAATGTTTTTGAAAAAAATCTATTGTGCTCACCAAGGTGCATTTATTTGATCAAAAATACTGTTAAAGCAGTAATATTTTGAAATATTACAATATAAAATGTTTTCTGTTTTAATATATTTTAAAATGGAATTTATTCCTGTGATGACAGCTAAATTTCAGCAGCCGTTAATCCAGTCTTCTGAGTCACATGATCCTTTAGAAATCATTCTTAGCAATATTGAAAACAGTTGTGCTGCTTAAAAATTTTGTGGAAACTGTGATACTTTTTTTTTCAGGATTCTTGTTGAATAGAAAGTTCAAAAGAACTGCATTTAATAGACATAGACTGGGGTGTTTCCAAGATGGCCACCAAGTAAACTGACTTGCCCTAATTGGACCTCAGCTGCTATGCATCGACCATCATCGACATGTATTGCTTGGCCACCCACACAGGTAACAATTGATATCCCAATATGGGGAAAAACTATTTAAGATTCTATTCAAGCAGTGCATGTCCCAGTAGAATCCTTTAGGGCACTTGATGTCTGAGAAACACACTTTCTGTGGTTAGCTTATTAGCTTCTGTGCTGCTTATTTACTTTAGAAAGCCATAGGCTACCGTAGAAGCAATTTTTCGAATTATGGTTATATTTAATTACGTTTTCCTGGTATAGAGGACGTGAAATTGATGTCCTGACTGAATGGAAGCAATACCTTACGGCTCAATCCCTATAACATTTTTCTCTTTAATGGCTCATTCAGGGTATGCCAAGGTTTTGATTGACAGCTAAATTCTCCGGTGTAGCCAGAGGAGAGGCAAGGGCTCAGCTGGATTGTTTTCCGTGGCTTAGGTTCCAATTCCCAGCTCTCCGTTTGGCAGAAGGGATCCACTTCGCCGTCAGTAAACTGTGACTGTGTCTCAGGGCTCTGATCTTTTAATGCCTAGTCCCAAGAACTTTCCATTTGGAGTCACTGATCCAAAACCAAAGGGTTTTTTTTCACTGTGTTTATATAAATTGCAGCCCACAAAGCAATAATTTGAGTTGCTGGTCTTGTCTGAGGCATCATCAGTCTTTTGCTTTCAGCTGTGTGGTAGTGCACTTGGGCCTCTCTTGCCTAGAGGTCTGAATCATGAGTTATATTAACAGAAGGTGAACATTGCAGCTCCTCTCAATATGGTTTATTTCCTCAATCAGCTTTGGGACTAAGCTGCACATTTGCCAGTTAATGGGAAGAATGAAGGAGTTTGCTGGTTAGTGCGAAGCTGTGGGCTCTTATCACACCGTACAACATAGACACTCATGGAAAGGATGATATTTTGGCTATATATATTTTGTTTATGTTTGTTATAACTGAGATTTATTTAGTTAATTGTGCTTTGTAAGATATTTTTTTGCAGTCTCTCTCTTTCCCTTCTGTTGAAATGAAGCATTAAGCCCTTTAATGGGTTGCAGAGTGCCACAAACGTTACCCATAAGGCCTTTCCTGCTGTATATCAGCTACTTTGTAAAAATATGTAAATTTCACCACATTTTTTTTACAGCTCAAAAGCTTGTTAGAATGAGATGAATGGAGAAAAAAATCTATGCAATGCAAATTTTAAGCAGAAAAAAAGGCGTTGAAGGGAAATTTTTATATCACAGCTGTATCTTTGTCTAACAGTATGTTTATACAAATGTGTTAGATAGTTCAGTGGCTCGTTCAGTGTTGCCTTTCAATAATTAAGTGGGTGGAATTAATTTCATGGACTAATGCAGCAGAAATGAATTTATCTCATATCTATGGTTGCATTTTTTCTGAAATATGGTTGCATTTTAGATAACTGCATGACACATGTAGACTGAATCTTGTTGCAAAAGACATTAAACGTCTTAATGGTGCCATGAAGTGGGGTGTATTTTTTGCATATAACAGCTAAAGGTATCACAGAAACATTTAGAAAATCATTTATCATTGATTTTTTTTTTCCCCAAAAAAGAAAACAAGTGTTAGTTATGTGTTACGAAACACGTGTGCTGACAAACCCGGTGTAGGAAGAGGAAATTGACTAATCTCCCAATGTTTATTTTGGCTCCAGAAAGAAAATTGTGTGGCGCAGCAAACAGGATTTGCCCTTCGTTTCCCATCATATCTCAGCAAAAGTGTGTCTGTTAAGGAGCCCTGGGATTTCGTGGAGAACACCTTTACGATACAACACCACCTACCCGTCCCGTTGAATCCTCTTTCTTTGAGCCAGCTAGGCAGGGGTCCAGTCACCCTGACCACACATGCCAGTTCCCCCTAACCTTTCCTTACTCACAGTCATGCACCACACAAACAACTTCCTTCACAGCAAGAGACTGAAGTGCACTCTATCAGTTTGCCAAGTGTACTTTATCAGTGTGTCGGCCCGGAAATCAAAGGCAGGTCATTTGTCCTCGGGCGGCGCATGTTTACTTTGAGTTGTTGCTCTCACACCCACCCACACAAAAAATATACTGAAATTCAAGCAACCGATGTACTCACGGTTCAGTCGGAGAGGCGATTAGGACTTGCTTCAGTGGTGGTGTTTGAAGAGGGAGGAAATGATCATTTGTGCACATTCTGAAGGGAAAGAGAGATTAAAAAAAACAACAACAACAGATAAACCCTTCAATGGCTTTTACTTGAACCATATTCTGTTTGTCATCACAATACTTAAGACTTTTTTTTTTTTAATGAATTTTATTGGATTTTATTTGGATTTTTAAAGTAATTCATTGATTTGCAGTTTGTATTTAAATTATACATTCATGTTAAGCAATTAGATTGATATTTCTTTTAGTAATCGTATTAGAACTGATTATAAACAATTTTAAACTCGCTTCATGCATATCCTCCATATAAAATGCTGCGCTACTTGCACTACAGATCAAATGTTTTTGAAAGAAGCCTTTTATGCTCACCAAGGTTGCATTTATTTGATCAAAAATAGGGTAAAAACAGCAATATTGTGAATAACTGCTTTCTATTTTAATACAGTATTTAAAATGTAATTTATTCCTGTGATAGCAAAGCTGAGTTTTCAGCATCGTTACTCCAGTCTTCAGTGTCACATGATCCTTCAGAAATCATTCTAATATGCTGACTGGGTGAAACATTTCATATTATAATCAATGTTGAAAACAGTCCTTCTATTGAATATTTTTGTGGAAACTGTGATCAGGATTCTTTGATCAAATGAAAGTTCAAAAGAACAGCATTTATTTGAAATAGAATATTTTAACTGGTGAGTAAAAGTATTCATTTCATCTTTCAATTGAAAAAAAATCTTTTGAATGGTAGTGTATGTTTTGAGCTCTCACATTTCTGAGTGGTGAAACAGAGGCATAACATTTCAGTAATATTTGCTTACTGGGTTTTGATTAGATCAGAGAAACATCACAGAAATTACTCCTAGGAACATCAGAGGAATTACTTCTATTGTTGTATACTTGTATATCAGTGGGGTCTCTGGGACCCCAAACATAAAAACAGTAAGTCATTCCATTAGTAAGTGCAGATTCCATTAGTCTTATGAGACTACTGGATTATTGCTGGTTCTTTCAGCTCTGCATATCATCAGTATTGAAATCCCTCATATTTGGCTTTAAATCTGAGTCAGGGTTGTTTTGTATAAGTGAGTGTTTGATGCTACAGCCAAATTTCTATATTCATTGTGGTTCTCTTTATTTTAAAGTATGTCCCTATAGAAATGGGAGTAATATTGAAAATCATTCTTTAGTCACACATATATGCAGGAGTCAGAATATCTTGAAGATATCATAGAGAGGTCATAGAGGGTGGGCTCCTTTGACTTGGGGCAGTTAGCAACTGCCCCGCAGCATCCTAGCAACAACTCAAGACACCCCTCTGAAAATGTCAGTCCAACTCCAGTGTCGTGCCAGTGAGTTCTGCATTACTCTCATGTACTTCAGAATAATGTATAAATCTAGTTCATTTTTTATTGTTAAATTTTTCCTTTTAGCTTTTGGGTAAACATGCATCTTTTTCATGCAGAGAGAGCATCTGAAATCTGACTGCAACAGTACGACTAGACTAATAGTCTCTCTGATGCTGTTATGAAAGATTGCTAAACTTGGCAGGCAGCTCGTTAATAGTCTCTGAAGTCGTGATATTTTTTGCTTCACCATCTGTGGTGTTTTCTTTTCTTTCTTTCTCTCTCTTTTTTTTTTCTTAAAGTTCTCCTTGTCAATAATGTCATTTATCGCTCTGAAGGTGATTTGTCCCGTGGCATTCAGTGGTTTAATACTGACTAAGCAAGAAAAACGACCAGAGAAAGTACCAGACCAGGACGTGACAGGATTTCACTCCCTGATCATTTTGCCATAGTAAAGCATTGTCGTCTCCAATCTCTCATGCCGTGCTTTAGATTGTAACACTTGCCAAACACCAAATGCACGTTTCTTAATATATAAAAGGTTTTAATAGGAAATGCAATATTGCAAAGTCTAAATCAGCATATTAAAATGATAATCTGCTCCTTAAAGGTTCTATTTGTTAACATTAGTTCATGCATTAGGTATTGTGAACTAACAATTAACAACATCCATAAATCTGTTAATGGTAAGTATCAGTGAGCTGTTGGTTATTGTTAATTAATGTTTCTCAATTACCCATTGGCTAATATACATTTTTACACTTTGAAATGTATTATTATATGTGGAAATTAACATTTAACACATTAATAAATACTTTAAAAGTGTTGTTCGTTGTTAATTCCTGATACTTGATTCATTAAATGGTTAGTTCACCCAAAAAAGGAATTTCTGTCATTAAGTACTCATGTTGTTCCAAACCCGTAAGACCTTTGTTCATCTTTGGAACACAAATGAAGATATTTTTGATGAAATCCGAGAGGTTTTTTTTAATCTTCCATGGAAAGCAATGAAATGACCACATTTAATGTCCAGAAAAGTTAATGACAGAAATTCAATTTTTGGGTGAATTAACCCTTTATCTAATTGTTGAATTTAACCTTGTTTTTAAATGTTACCTGGGGTTCAAATAAAAGGCATAGCTTCTGCTAAAGAAAATATTTGACATATTGTTCGTACCAGAATTTTCTGTTTTTGTTTTTTTTTCTCCAAATTTTCTTTGTTGTGACACCTGTATGGAATATTCCTCATTTAGCCACAAAAACAAATATATGAGGAACAAAATCCTAATGTATCATTGTGTTTTTGTTGCAGTTTTACAGAGTGACAGTATATACAGTTGTGTGATCAGGATCCAAGGTCTAAATGCCAACAAATCAGTTTGCCATTAATATATAAGGGAAACGTACTTAATAGTGCCACTGTCATGTGGACAGATATATATATTGTTTATAAAAACTATGCAAAATACAGTTTAATGGACAGTAAGAATGTTCATAGCCTACCACTGGCAAAATCAGAATTTTAGACTGTTTGTTTTTGTGTTTTGTGCACTGCGCTCCATTAGGATCTCTCAGTAGGGGGGACGTCAGGCTCGGAGGTTGGCCACCTTCTCGGTGAGAAAATACAACCGATGGCCTGCCGAGCACGAGTCTTCCACACATGCCTTTTTCTGCTTTATTATCATCCTTCTCCACTTCATGATATACAGCCTTTTGTTTGCGACTGCAACCAAAATGCCAAACAAGCCCCACTCGAAGCATTTTGTTTTAGTCATTTTGTTGTTAAAACATCCCCCTGCATGCAGCCCATATGTCACGATATCCATCTCTCCATAACATTTTCACATGCCTTTCTGCTGCTTTTTCCGCTCCCTCCTTCTTTCGCCCTGTCTTTTTGCATCCTCCCCCCTTATTCCTCACTTCTCTTGTCTCCACAAGCCTCGGTACAGAGAGAGCAAGCACATGTGGGGGTGGGGAGGAATCACAGCTGAATTAGTTGTGTCTCTCTGATTGGCTGAGAGGCTGGGTATTGTGGGTGGGGGGGAGAGAGCGGGGCGGGCTGCTTTTGTTTATTACATATTTCCCTCTTTCTCTTATCTTGTGTTATCACGGTAACGGCTCCTCCTATACAAACATAAAATTGACAGTGGAGGGGAAGTATCATCGGGCTCACTGTATTCAAGGGGAGGGGCGTGTGTGTTTGTATATGTGTGTGTGCTGTCTTTCTGCCTGAGAAAGAGAGCCATTTAATTTGTGGAGTGAGCAGGGATATGCGTCAGTTCGTCCGCCGTATCCAAGACACTGCCGATGCCGCGTCCACAATCTGCTCAACGTCACTGTTTCATCAGGCGAGAGGGGTTGGCGCTCGGCGACGCCACCACCAGAAGAGAGAGACAGGCAGAGAACGAGAGAAAAGCAAGGCAGCATTGGTGCACTGATGCCTGTGTGTGTTTGAGTGTGTCTGTGTGGGGCTGCCGGCGGTCCGCTGCTCCTTAGTTACTCTGGCTTCTTGCTGCTGCTGTACGTCCTTCATCCTGTTTGCCTCTGACACCATGATTTTTTGTAATCACTTAGGTGAATACAAGAAGGACGAACTCTTGGAAGCTGCGAGGTGAGTACATGCCTTCTCAACCTTTCCTCATCTAATTTCCCACTCTCCCATGATTCCGTTGTCTTCCTCCCTCCCTTGTGCTGTTTCCATAGACACTGTTTTTCTTTTGTTGGTGCACATGGATATGAATTAAGGCATGTGTCAGAAGGTGCCATCAGGGCCGGGAATGTCTGACTCAGTGGATGCATTTTCATACGTACATGTGATGGCCTGAAGGAGCCTACTTCCTGCACAGAGGACAGTAGCTACATGCCATGGGCAGAATGCTTTATTCCATGTGGCGAATTCGGTTTTAATTGGTTTCCGAGTGCTGCAGGTGAAACCAGTGGAGGAGGATGTGAAAGAGACACAAAACTTTACATCCTACCTGTTGTCAGGGGAAACTCCATTTCACCAAACACCTGATTGTCACCATAGGACACCTAGCCATGGAGAAACAAGACTGCCTTTTGAAACACTTGACATGTCAGCAATCCCAGCAGTCACTGCCTTCGTCACAAAGAAAAGATGTTCCTTTTCATTCTCTGGTCTACTTCTCCATTGGCTTCCCCCCCCCTTTTAATATCCCTGCCTTCAGGCGCAGCCTGCAGCATGGATACAAATCAGGACTCTTGTTGTTTTAATGATCAAGAGAGAAGGGAACTACAAAGGCCTTGTAATCTCTCCAACATTAGGAAGAAAGATTGTTAGGAACTCGTATGATCACAGGGGGCTTCATTGCTGTGGAATTAAGTTGATCTCTGACCCATACCCCCCGCCCCCCCATGTGAAGATGGCACACGTAACCCTATAAATTGAGACTTGCAAAATGGAAGATGGGTGAAGTAGATAGACAGACAAACAATTGGCTAGAAAGTCAGGTTTGACTTATGGCCTGCGCTCTTCTTAGTGGTAATCTCCCGAAGACCGGGATGCATCTGCAAACGCATCAAGAAGATTGATGACACTCTCCCATTCTTCAGCCTCTCTTCCCAGTTGTAATCTCCCAGCCAGTCCTGTTTTTCCATGTTGGTGGCGGGGTGTGCATTTAAATGAAGGAACTTATGTCGTTCACTGAAGCCAGTTATCTGTAGTTACTGGCAGGAGGATACCAGAGCAACTGGGGAGGAACAAACTACTATTTACGCAAGGTTTTGGCAAGGCTTGACCTGCAGGAAAACTCCTGTATGTCAGTGTGTTTGGAACGAGCCAACTCAAGTCTGCTTTTGTCATAGAATGCCTGCAAGACCCGGACAGTTTCCAAACATGGAACACTTGATGTTGACATGTTCCTGCACAGGAGCACGGCCACACTGTTCGACAGCTAATATGTCTCCTTGCCATTGTTCACATTTTGATTAGTGTGGGATCAGGCCCATCTCTAGCCCCAGATGGCATGAGGTTTTGGCCGTAGCCATGGCAGGCCTGTCAAATCCAGCACTCTGGTACAGCTCATGGTGCTGGCGAGACGTAAAAAGTCGTTGGCAGGTGCTGAAGTGTCAAAACTCTCCAGGCCACAGCTCACTCTGATTATGGCAGAACCTTTATATAGGTTATCCACTCCTATGCATGTGATAAATGTATATGAAGGTACACTGTCGGTTTCTTCTTTATGTTCCATAAAGTAAATCACCAATAGATGCTGTTCATCTTACGTGCTCCTCCTTTCTTGACTATGGCTTTTACTCCCCCATCTCTCCTTTTATCCTTTACTCCTTCACTCCTCATCTTCTCTGTGAAATTCAGTGTTAGCTTGTTCTTTTTTACTGTTCCCCATTGTTCTTTAAAAACTGCAAATTTGCTTCAGGAGCGGAAATGAAGAGAAGCTCATGGCCCTGCTTACGCCGTTAAACGTCAACTGCCATGCCAGCGATGGTCGTAAGGTAAGAACATTCACTGCACCATTAACGTTTGACCACTCTATGTGAATACTCAATAGAGCTGTTAATATTCTCCTTCTGACAAACTTCCAAAATTAAGTCAAGGTAGAAGCCATATTTCATTTTACATGAATGAAATCAAGCTGGGTTTTTTTTAAGCTGATTTCAGTCATAAGCATCAGGAAAATCGGTTCACACACAATGTCTCTCAGCAGAGTTAGTTACGCTAGTCTCAGTCAACTTCTGCCCAAGGTTATTATAGTTTTCAATTTGTTAGTTTGTTCAATTATTTTCAATGTATTCAAGTTTTGTTAGCTTTTTTCTCTCATTTCAGTATTTT
This sequence comes from Anabarilius grahami, assembly GCA_003731715.1. Classification (NCBI taxonomy): domain Eukaryota; kingdom Metazoa; phylum Chordata; class Actinopteri; order Cypriniformes; family Xenocyprididae; genus Anabarilius; species Anabarilius grahami. Next base: position 7,035,426 of record RJVU01035392.1, read on the forward strand.
AGGTTTAGTTAATATAGTCTAAAAATAAAACCCAAGAATACTTTTTGTTTGCAGTCATGAAAATGTATTTTAGTTTAGATAGATTTTTTCCAAGTTACATTAGTTTATATATTTCATTAACAAAATCATTTCGCTAGTGACACTAACACCATCCAAAATATAATTTTCAAGTCGACTGGTGAGACATTGCCTTCATTTAACACTAAGCTTCATTGTAAAAAATGTAGCATTTTTCACTTCACCTTACGTTCATTGAGCTAATTTTGCAATTGAAAATAAGTTCAATATGTCATCATCGTCATTGTCATCATCATCAAATTACAAGTAAAATTGAATGTGGGGGGTTGGGTTTAAGGCTGAAGCTAATGAGCATCACTCTTGGTTCATATTTGAAAGTACATAACTATTTAAAGTATTTTAAAGTAATTTATGTGTAACTGCCATTTAATTAGGCTAGTGTTTGCTGTTGTTGTTGTGCATGAAATTCAGGGCTCAACATTTCATTTATCAGGGAGTTTTAGGTTCAAAGAAATACTGCTTGCATTTGGTTCCAAGATTAAAGCAAACCCTCAGGTTTTTTACGAAGATATACTGCAGCTTACTTGCAGCAAGAGTACTAGCCTACAATTTACTCTTTGTGAATTGTAAGCTATTACATGAGATTCAAATTGAAAATTTTATTCTATTTTTTGTCTGATATAGCTATTTTAAACGATACTTGTATGAATTTTGTCAGCAGCACATGTTAGACTGTGTACAACGACTTCTCCAATATTTGTCACTGAGGACAAGATAGGAGCAGTGAAATGGTTGCAGAACTGTCCTAATCTCTCAGTGAGATCAAGGGCTTGATTTAGTGGAATTACTCTCGGCCGCTTGTGCATGTAGTCCTCATGCATATTTATTGAATATTGACTGATTTCCCAAGCGTGCTACCCAAAATGTTTTTTCCTCTGCTTTTGTAAACATTTTGAGAAGAGCCTGGCTGCAGACATGCAGCTCAAATGCACAATGTGTGACATCATTTCTGAAAAGTGTTTAACAAAGATTGGTGCTTTATTACATAATGATTCTCTCATTCAACTCTTTGCTGATTTTGAATGTATTTTGAATGTGGCAACAATAATTTTAGATTGATGATGCCGTATATAGAAGCATTCTAAAGGAAGCTGTGATGCTTTGCCAAGTAATTTTATTAATTAATTTTAAAAAAAAAATGCTGCTTTTGTATGTCAGGTACTAATCCTTTAAAGAAATGAAAAATGTTTTACGTATCTATTTATTTTATCTATCTATCAGTGTAGCTGCTTTTTTTGTAATGTAATGTAATGTAATGTAATGCAATGTAATGTAAAGGCTACAAAATGGCCCCAAACATAATTCTAAATAGTGAAAGTGAGAAAGTGAAGTGACATGTGGCCAAGTATGGTGACCCATACTCGGAATTTGTGCTCTGCATTTAACCCATCCAAGTGCACACACACAGCAGTGAACACACACACCGTGAACACACACCCGGAGCAGTGGGCAGCCATTGCTGCGGCGCCCGGGGAGCAGTTGGGGGTACGGTGCCTTGCTCAAGGGTCTCACCTCAGTCGTGGTATTGAGGGTGGGGAGAGCGCTGGACATTCACTCCCCTCACCGACAATCCCTGCCGGACCTGAGACTCGAACCCATGACCTTTGGGTTACAAGTCCGACTCTCTATCCATTAGGCCACGACTGCCCCCTACAAATAGACCAACTACAATTACATACATGGGTGTATATGACAGTATATGTTGCGCTTACTGACACTTTTATCACCATATATTATTATTATTATTTTCAGTGTATAAACCTCATTTGAGATCTTATTTTTTTCTATTTCCTCTGTAAAAAAAAAATGTCTGGACAGCGCCTGACTTTTTTCCCAGACATTTTAATGCAGTGCATTACTGCACATTTTAAAAAACCGATATCCCAGTGCTGCTTACTGACGTTTATTTTGTCAAATTTATGTCACAACATAAATTTTGTCCTTTTGATCAGAATGTCGGCCATTTCGCACTGTGCTAAGCATCCTTGATTTTTTAATTTGATTTGTTTAGATAAATTCCTTAGATTGAAATTCATCCCTGAACAAGGTCTCTATTCATCTTAAAACAGGTGAGAGGAGTAAAGGCTCACTGAGGATGTACCTGAGATTGGCTTTTATCGACCCAAGGGCCCATATCTCGTCTGTGTTAGCAGACCTCTAACAAAGTCTTATTCTTAGTTATTTGAGAGAGTGTTTCTATGTGAGATGCCATCATTAGTAAAGGGATTATAGTATTTAGATTCATCTGATCTGTACCAACTCTTGAATGAATCTCAAGGGATTTAACCCACTCAGAGAATAGATTGGCATTGTATTTCATGTTTAATAGATTTTGTTTCATGATGTGGAAGAACTTTACAATCACCACGATATGCTTTTTCAAGCACAAAGAGCTGGTGTGTGCATTATGCCCGGGATAATCTTCAGCTCTTTTGGTCTTAATAAAAAAAAATTCTTTCTGGGTCCATCTGCTTTAGTTGGCTGTTTTGCTGTCTCATGTATGAAGATCAGTCTAGGGTAATGTCAATAGCAGCTTCTGCCTGAGTCGCGGAGATGCCATTCTTCTGCCTTTTGTTGCTTTTTTACCTCTGAATGCAACCCTTTGGAGCACTTGCAGCTTTATTAGATGTAGAAAAACTGCACAGGAAGAATGGAGCATGGCAGGTTGGCAAAGCCTGAATACTTTGTTTGATTTAATCAGAGAATACCTTCTTTTGTAGATCCACAGACAGAGTTTTCCCTCTTGTCTAGTTACCTCATTTTATTCTTCGTCTTCGCTGCTATACAGTGAAGAGAAAGACCTTGAGAGATTCTCGGAAGTGTGTTATTTAGAGCTCTGTCCGTTTAATTTCATAGCCAATTTCATCCACCTGATACTCTAGTCTCAACCATGAAAAGTGATTTGACTTACAGCGACCGCCAGTGCTGTTTAGAGACAGAGCCTTCCCCCACAAAACACCCCCGTCCTGTAACTCTGAGCAGATTTCGGCTGGACCACCGCCAATCCCACATATGGTTGAATTATGTATTCTGCGCTCAGACTGAAAATCACTTCCTTGGTCTTCTGTCCACACATCTCTGCGCCAAACAGTGTTTTGTGTTTATGCTGCATGTTCTGTAATAACTGAGGGTGTATTGGTTCAGATAATGTTACGGCTTGGTTTGTATTGCTGTTTTCGATCGTAAATACTCAATGTTTCAGCTAAGCGTGTAGCGATTAGGTTAATTTGTGGCTGTTCACAACAACATATTTTAGCACAACCAATACTGTCATTACTGTCTACATTCATCTTTCGATGAGCCCATTTTAGTATACGTTACATGCATTAAGCCATATGTTGATATAGTAAAAATATATCTAAATACTGATATATATAATATTTTTTTAATGTCGTCAACAAAATAATTCTGAATATTTCAGTTACTTTTGCTCAAGGTGGTTTGTACAAAAAGGGATTAAAATGCAGAGAATTATTGTAAATGCTTTTAAAAATTGACACCTCGCAATTCATATACATTTAGTGTTTGTATTTTCAGAGGTGGTGTCAGACATGAGAAGAATTCTGGTACTAATATAATATTAGGCATCTTTCACTGATATTTAGTGCCTTGTCTTCCTACTACCCAAGGTAAATGTTCGCAGCGAACACAAGATTTAGTGAATTGCTTTGACCACCTGTTGTTTCTAAAAATGTTGGATGTTTGTGTTGATAACACTGTCCTCAGCGCTACATTTTCATTTTATAGATTTTTTGTTCACAGTTCCTTCAAGCTGCACAACCAATCGAGCAAGTTGAATTTTTTTTGTGTGTGTGTGTGTGTTTTTTTGGCTTTTACTGAGGATAGAAACATAGCCCTTGTGTTGTCTGTAAGCGAAAATGCCATATGCTGGTGAGGGAGGTCCACCTGGTCCGCTGCAGCATATTGTCCATTCTTAAGGCTGATTTATACTTCTGCGTCGAGTGTACGCCGTAGCTACGGCGTACCTGTGTGTAGCACGCGTAGCCTACGACGTAAAATTTTTTTAACAACGCGTCAATTCTACACGGACCGCAAGCGCTGTGATTGGTCTGCTAGAACCCCTCCCTCAGGTTAAAAAAACTGGCGTGGAGCAATCGGAGCGAGCGTTTTCAACTTCCATAGGAATTAAAAAATGCTCTGTTTCAGGGGACACATGCAGTCATACTGCAACAAAAGTGGTTACCTGTTTGCCGCTTCTCTGTTCTATTTGTAAGCGTCTCTGACAACGTACATGACAAGCTGCTTCTTCTTCGGCTTTTGCCTTGATACTCAATGTGGCCGCGGACACTGCCTGCTAGTGGTCTGCATGCACGTCGATGCGGACAACGACGCAGAAGTATAAATGAAAACAGATGCAGAGCCTACGGTGTAGGTCCGACGCAGAAGTATAAATCAGCCTTTACACTACATTGTGCTTTATCACAGTTGTCTTTGTCATTCATAATGCTTTGATATTCTGACAGGAGCATGAGAATATTGTAGATTTCCTTCCCGCTGAGCTTTAATTAGCCAAGATATCTCCATTCAACATTATATCTTCCGCTGTACTCGAATACAAGCAACTTTATGTTGACGGCAATAGCCTGACTCACTTTCACCCGCTCTCCATTACAAGTGAACCACTTTTCATTTCATAATTATATGTTTGCCTCAGTGGCCATCACGCTCTCATCTCTGGATCCTGTAGCAGATGGCCTTGGGCCCTCAATTTATTGCTTGCTGTTTTCCACACACTTCACCTCTCTGGGGATTTTAGATTATACAGGACACATCATTCATAAAGTAATATTGATTTAGTTATTGTTTTTCCCTTCCCGTGTTCCCTAGTAGAAAGCACACACATCTTATGACAGCAATATTTCATTAGTCATTACAAATACAAGTGATTTTCTCATGATACCAATTTCGAGACCACAGCAATGTTCAGTAGTGATTATTATTTTAAAAAATGCACTGCTTTATTAAAGGGTTAGGGTTATTAAAGTTAGTTCACCCAAAAATGAAAATAATGTCATTTATTACTCACCCTCATGTCGTTCTACACCCGTAAGATCTTCGTTCATCTTCAGAACACAAATTAAGATATTTTTGATTAAATCCGATGGCTCAGTGAGGCCTGCATTCACAGCAATGGTACTTCCTCTCTCAAGATCCATAAAGGTACTAAAAACATATTTAAAACAGTTCATGTGAGTTCAGTGGTTCTACCTTAATATTATAAAGCGACTAGAATACTTTTTGTGCACCAAAAAACCCACAAAATAACGACTTCCAACAATAAGTGATGGGCCGATTTCAAAACACTGCTTCGGAGCTTTACGAATCGAATCAGTGATTCGGAGAGCCAAAGTCACGTGATTTGATTATGATGTCTCTGTGGAACAAAAGTGGGTGGTTCTGTATTTGTGGGTGTTTTCAAACTGGTGGGTGTTTGTGTCATGCAATGAGAATGATCCCCTTCACCCAACCCAACCCCACCCCTAAACCCTACCCACACTCTGACATGGGCAAATCAGGTAACGCTTTCAAAAACGCCCCTCTGTTTATGGCCTTGCCCATCAATCATTAATGTCCTGCAGAGACCTGTACTTGCGTGATTTCAGCAGTTTAGCCGTTTGAGAGGAGATCCGAATCACTTATTGGATTTGTAAATTTCCGAAGCAGTGTTTTGAAATCGGCCCGTTATATTGTTAAAGTTGTTATTTTGGCGCACAAAAAGTATACTCGTCGCTTTATAATATTAAGATAGAACCATTGAACTCACATGAACTGTTTTAAATATGTTTTTAGTACCTTTAAGGATCTTGAGAGAGGAAGTACCATTGCTGTGAATGCAGGCCTCACTGAGCCATCGGATTTAATCAAATTATCTTAATTTGTGTTCCGAAGATGATTGAAGGTTGTACGGGTGTAGAACAACATGAGGGTGAGTAATTAATGACATAAATTTCATTTTTGGGACTTTAAAGGGTAAGTTCACCCAAAAATGAAAATAATGTCATTAATTACTCACCCTCATGTCGTTCAATGCGATTTCACTTTTTTAACTTTAGTTAGTGTGTAATGTTGCTGCTTGAGCATAAACAGTATCTGCAAAGTTACAGCGCTGAAAGTTCAATGCAAACGGAGATATTGTCTTTTAAATTTATGGCATTTTAATGCCTACAAAAACGACCGTTTGGACTACAACGAGCTTCTTCCCGGGTTGGTGACATCATAAACCCAGGAAAACACACCCCCGGGAACACGCAACAAAGTGGGCGAGGCCATGTGGCGCAGCATAATGAAAGTGGAAGAGTTGTGTACACCGGACGCGAGTGGCGCGGCGCGATGCGACGCGTCAAAAGATAATAGAACCTATTATAATCAGTGATATTGTCTACACTGGATGCGGCGCGGAAGACAGCTTCCAGAATATACACGAGTTCAATGCTGGATTTGCACAAAGGCTTTTACTGAAAGAAGCAGTTCCCACTTTAAAAGCAGAAGCTGCTGTTTATTGGCTTCAAACTGTAAGTACGTTTTATTGTTTGTACATGTCTTTTAAACGTATAGTTCTGTTGCTATTTTTTGGTTGCATCAAGGATGTAAAAAAAGACTAACGCGTTTTTGCTTCACTAGCCAGTTAGCTAAATTCTACAAACGGCAACAAGCTTCTATGTTCACAGACAAACAGTTGTTCATGCTATAAATTAAACGCTACCTTTACAAAAATGCTACTACTCAGTCATGTATTCGGCTACAGTAAAGCTTTAATCAGGATAAAACTGTATATTGAAAGCTAACAAACAGCAGTGACAGAATATCTAAACACTTTGACACAAATACTAAATGAAATACCATTCATAAACGTCCTTTAAAGTCCCTGTTTTACCCTCTTCATCTGGGTCTAATTCGGGCTCAATTTGATACAGCAATATAGACGCCATTATTTACATTTTCACCGAAGCCCACGTAACTGGTAACAACTAAAATGGTAAGGGGCGTGGTGTTTCCGGACGCTTCAGCGAATCATGATGGCTCTGGATACACTGGGTCAGCTAACCAATCTGAGCACATTGCGTATTTTGGAGGGAGTGGCTTCATAGAAGCAGGAAGTCAAACGAGCCGTTCAAATGACAGTGGAAACAGAGGTGTAGAATAAAGGTAAAATATATGAAAAATACGGCTTTTTAAAAAAAATTAAGCATTAAGACATGTTAAACTGCGCCCCAAAAACACAATCAAGCCTAGAAAAAAACACTGAACCACCACCCCTTTAAGATATTTTTGATGAAATCCGAAAGGTTTTTATCTCTCAGAGAAAGCAACGAAGTAACCACATTAAAGATCCAGAGAAGTAGTAAAGACATGTTAAAATAGTCAACGTGACTGGCAGTGCTTTAACCTTAATGTTATGAAGCGACGAGAATACTTTTTGCGCGCAAAAACAAAACAAAAATAACGACTTTATTCAACAATTTCTTCTCTACCCTGTCGTCTCCTACGCAGTTGACGCAGTGCAGCTTCCTTGTTTACCTCTCAGATAAAAATAGATCTCAGATTTAATAAAAAATATCATAATTTGTGTTCTGAAGATGAACAACGGTCTTACAGGTTTGGAACGACATGGGTGAGTAATTAATGACAGAAATTTCATTTCATTTAAGATATTTTTAACTAACCCTTTATGTTTTTACAGTTAAATAAAAAAAATGGCTTAAAGTAAACATTCTCAAGTAAACATTGCTTCAAGTAAATATGTACAGCTCTCATGTTTTGTTACATGTCTTGGTAACACTTTAGTTTAGGGTCCAATTCTCACTTTTAACTTGTTGCTTATTAGCATGCATATAGGATATTGTCTGTTTATTAGTACTTATAAAGCACATATTAATGCCTTATTCAGCATTACCATATTCTGCATTCCTTAATCCTACCCAATATCTAAACTGAACAATTACCTTACTAACTATTAATAAACCGTAATTAGGAGTTTGGGGTAAAAGTCTTAGTTAATAGTGAGAATTGGACCCTAATCTAAAGTGTGACCCATGTCTTTTTTGCATTTCACATAGTTCAAATCTTAACAGGCAAATCTGAAACTGAATTGTAATGGGCTGTGCTTGGTTATTCTACCACATCTATTAAGTATAACAGCATGAACCTAGAGGCTTCTACCATTTCCAACATCTATCCTAATGAGAGGTGATGATGGGGGAGCATGCTAGCCTCTCCACTGGTTCAATCTCATTTCAGCCTTAGTCACACAGACTGACATCTCTCTCAGCATCCTGCAAATTACCTCATATTCATCTTTCTCATGTACTGCTGTTGTTAGTGTTTTGATGTTGACCAATTTTAGAAGCTTCAAAGTTGTACCAACAGTGATTTATTGAAAGCTTGTCTCTGGTCCCATGCTGTGAAAATTAGGGCTTCCTGTTTTCTTATTTGATAGTCTGTCTCATGCGCTATGATTTATTTTGGGCTGCTAAATATATGCAGTGCCGTGTGTTCGCTGTGCTACACTGAATCAAGATCACTGCAAAATCAATGATTTTTGCAAATGTGATAGCCAGCCTCATGTCAGTGAGATTTAGTTGCAATCTGACTAGTTAGCTGTCCAGAGGGGATGTTAGTCCATACACTGGAAAAAAATGGCCCTACTGATTGACGAGAAATTTATAGTAAATTTCATAATTGCAAATAAATGGCAAGTAACAAAATTAATTAAATGTGAAATTTTGAATTAGAAAACTGAAATAGCATTTTCTTTTAAAATGTATCCCTTTAAATGTTGAGATTTTTTTTTTTTACGGTGTAGTCATTCTGTTAGAAACAGTTGAAAAGATTTGAAATCCTCAACCTTGCTGTTTCATTTTTTTGAATCTTTGTTGGTTTGTTGAGTGTAATACAAACCATATAAAATGAGGCTTATTTTTAAAGTTGTCTTTATTTTTCTGAATATTTTTTACTACTCTGCTCTGCTTACTATGTGCAGATTTCTTCAGGGTATTCTATTTTCAGTTTTTCCACAATGTCTTCTTGTTGCGTAGGCGGTAAAGGTCTTGACAGTTTTGTTCTTCAATTTATTGCAGATTAAAGAGGTCTCACAAAACGGCGATCGTTAAGATTTACTGCCACAATCCACTCTCAAGTGTCTCTTTCACTCATTTATTATTTATTATTTAAATTAGAGATTTCAACATCTTATTAATCTAATTTATAATCTTATTAATTAAATTAATTAATATTTTTGGTGTTATTGCATTAATCCACAGCAGTGCATCAGTGGCTTGCTTGCTTGCATTAGACATATTTTATTAATCTCAAATTGTAATGTGTAAATACGGCAGCCCATTTAAAGGGACAGTTCACTCAAAAATTAAAATTGGCATCATCTACTAACCTAAAGTTATGCAAAACCCATGTTATGTTTTTTTTATATCATCTC
>RJVU01035392.1:7044996-7056963 GCA_003731715.1 Anabarilius grahami
CTTTAAAAAAATGGAGGGGGGGAAAAAAAAATATATATATATATATATATATATATTTAAACAATTAAACACTGTGTTGTCAGAGTTGATATTGTGGCTTTATATATGGTCAGACACCTGCATATGTCATAATATTATTAATATTTTACCAAAATCAAGCTCAAATGGAGTTACAAAGGTTTTGACCAATGAATTTCAGAAAATTTCAGGCATACGTGTTTTGTCTGTCATTAGAACAGCCGCTTCTGAAAAAGTGCGTCATATTATAATTTTTTTTTTTCAGCTTACAGGTGATAATATTTATTGCAGCTCAGTTTTTTCTGTCACTTGGCCAAAATATTATGTTATTAAAGGCAAAGGGCTATGCAAAGGCAGTTTAAGACAGTACTGGCTATGACTCAACTAAGACATTCTTCTTCGCTCCTAAATCATTAGATTATAGTGTTTCTTGAGTAAAGAAAACGCTGTTCTTATTCAAAGAACCAATTCTTTATTCACCCTTGCATTGCAAGCAAGTAGATAAACTGGGTGTGGTTCTAAACTGGGTGTGGCACTTCATTCACAAAAGAGGCAGGGTGGAGTTATGAGGTTTTACCGAATGTTAGTAAGGTCCAATGAAGATACGAGGTTCAGACACAATCTCTTTTTTAGTACATTTCATTGGTTAAATATTTGCAAAACCCACAGACAGATGAAAAGGGGGACCAATAGTAATAAAAAAAAAAGAAAGAAAAAAGGACGGAGATAGTGAAAGTGAAAAGTGAAGTGAAGTGACATGTGGCCAAGTATGGTGACCCATACTCGGAATTTGTGCTCTGCATTTAACCCATCCAAGTGCACACACACANGCACTTCATTCACAAAAGAGGCAGGGTGGAGTTATGAGGTTTTACCGAATGTTAGTAAGGTCCAATGAAGATACGAGGTTCAGACACAATCTCTTTTTAGTACATTTCATTGGTTAAATATTTGCAAAACCCACAGACAGATGAAAAGGGTGACCAATAGTAATAATTAAAAAAATAAAATAAAAAGGACGGAGAAAGAAATTTTCTACCCAACAGCAATGATACTGAAGTAGGCAAAGTCCAAGCTGCTTTTTTCCCCTATACATATGAAAATGGAAGGTAATTTCTAAAAATAATGCACCATAAATGAACCATAATAATCCATCCTTTTCTGTACCGCAGTAAGAGAAAATTATATTCTGTTGGTTTTTAACGACAAAGACGAGTAAATGACAATTTGTGTGAAATATCCCTTTATGTTTTTCTTTGTGGCTCATGGCAGCTCTCTTGATAAGTCCTCTTCACTACAACAAGTACTTGCCCTAATATCTGCCTGTTTGTAAAATGTAGATTGCTACACATTTTAAACTAATTTTTTATATTGGTATTTCCTTTTGGTATTTGTAGTACTTCGTAACATGTAGTACTACATGTAACACAGCATTTTATTCTCTTCTGTCGTATTTTCTGGCTGGCCGTGTTGTCTCAGCATTTCATGGCAGCTGTGACCCTGGAGGAGCTCCTGCTCAGCGAAGCGTTTGCGTGTTAAATGTACCCCCTTGAACTGCTTTGTATTCAGGTTGGGCCTCTGCCTGCCTCTCTCTTGCCTGCATGTGAGGAGCCAGCACATGGTTGGCACTCTTATATTGCAATTTACCACAACCTGTGAGGATTAGATGCCCTGCAGAGCCATGATGATTTGAGGAAAGAAAGTGTCTGTCTTGCAAATCAAAGTCTTGAGTTTGGAAACAGTGACCACCAGTCTTACTAGAAACTGTAGTATTTAGAATTTCAATTGAAACACTGGCATCCTAAAGACCTATTGTGCTTTAAGCCCTGTATGCTGAAGGAAAGAGACTGAGACAGAGGACAGCAGGGCTCATAAAAAAATATTTGAATATCCATGTATTTAAATGATGTTTAACGAGAAAGACGTTATTTTTTTTAATCAAGTTTTTGTCACCATTTCTGAACAAGGTTACAATTAGGCAATATATGCAATAAGCTTACGTTATACAGTACTGTGCAAAAGTCTTAGGCCACCATTTAGATGTTGTTTTAGCAATGATATAATGACCATATATAATTATTTCTCAGTCTCTTTATCAGAATATAACCAGAAAATACAGGAAATGTGTATTCAGTATTAAAAAAACAGAAGAAAAAAAAAACGAATACTATAGGCTAAAGTGGCAAGTATTTAGTGACCTCCCCTTACACTTGAGCAATAGCAGCAACCTAGCTCTCTTTAACCTAAATGGGATGGAAAAGCGCTGGAAGGCCAAGAAAGCTTTCAAAATATGAGAAGAAAGGTCATACTAAATACTTAATTTAGCTTGAAGTCATTTTGTTCTGAATTTTTTTACATTTTGTGTACATATTCCCTGTTTTTTCTGTTTGTATCATAATAAAGACCAAAAAATAAATATTGATGGTCATTAAAACATTGCTAAAACAACAAAGCCTAAGACTTTTGCACATTACTGTATTGAGGTTTTCTTTTAGTACAAAACAAAAAATATAAAGAACAAAATAATTTAAGCTCAAGCAGAGTGAATGGGGAAAAACACTAATAAAGCAGACTGTGCCAATTATGATACAGAACGTACATATACACTCGAGAGTTGGCATATGGTTATCGTGTTTATATTGTTTCACATGCTCATGTTGAGAAAAACAAATAATATCCACATGTTCGGGTGAAAGTTGGCTCCACAGTCTGATAGGTAACAATAGGTAAGGCCAGCTGCAGAGAAAACCTCTCTGCTGACACAGACGTTGCAGGGACAGAAAGACAACGAAGATAAGTTTCTTACAGCACTTTGTGTTTTCTGTTCATAAACCTGCCTCCCTCTACGAAACGTAAAGGGTTAGTTCACCCAAAAATGTAATTAATTACTCACCCTCATGTTTCTCCACACCCGTAAGACCTTTGTTCATCTTCGGAACAGAAATTAAGATATTTTTGATGAAATTCGTGAGCTATCTGGCCTCCGATAGACACAACGACCACTTTCAATGCCCAGAAAGGTAGTAAAGACTTCATTAAAATAGTCCATGTGACTGCAGTGGTTCAACCTTAATGTTAAGAAACAATGAGAATACTTTTTGTGCGCAAAAAACAAACAAAAATAACGACTTTATTCAACATTTTCTTCTCCATGTCAGTCAAGCAACATAATTTTGATCTAAGTAATTCCAAAGTTCGCGAGGCATTCTCGCGAATGACATTCTGTGATCAAATACAATCGACTTGTTAACGTGCTCCACAGAGCCACCCAGTGCATTTAGCTATAACTGTGAATTTTAGTTTGCATGCTTGGGATTTATCGATTCACTGCATTTACGTCCAGCAAAGCAACATGTAGTAAAATTATTTTATTTTTCGAATAATAGTTACAGATCGAATATCCGACTGTCCGTGCACACCCCTAGATTAAACACTTGGCCTAGTGAAACTAGGAGAAAGTGTGAGCCCTAGTGATTTGTCCATCACACTTTGAGACTCTCATCATTAGTCCTGAACCTGTCATCACTGCAAGCATCTCTCACACAGCGTGGGAGGGCCCAGAACAGCTCCCTGTCAAGATCAGACACCACGCTTTAACCAGGGGCACTGATGGAGAGGTCCGATCCCCATGGAGCAGCTGCTCTTTGCAACCAAAGATGTCTTTTGCATCCATTAGATGTCACACCAGTAACATAGACAGTGTTTCTCCCAGAGGCAGCTGGTGGTGGGTTAGGCATGGATGCACATCTCACCCCCCTTCAGAGACGCGTATAATCTCCTTATCACCTCCAGAAGTTAGCAATGCCATTGACCATCCAGGGTGACTTGAGGGCGCAGAGATGGTTGGTGTCTTGTGGCTTCTTTAAAGGGCTCATTTACTGGGCTGTGAAGGGGGTTAAGTCACTTAAGGCAACAGTGGTTTGGCCCGGGGAGACAGAGAGGGAGTGTCAATGTGTGAAAGGAAGGAGTTCTTCACCATAGTTGTAGCTGTCTAAACGATGGAAAAAGCAGAGTCATTAGTCTCCTGTCTGGAGAAGAGGTTGTCAGTGAAGACAGAGACACTGCTCATCATGATACGTTTAAGAGCACACTAAAAGCTGAGCTCCATCTTTGCTGAAAAAGCCCTCTTTGCGGTGGCACTTATTCATGACAAGGGCACTATGAGTGGACAGGCTTTTCGTCATATTGTAAGAGACCATTCACACATTTAGCAGAATGACTGCTCAAATAAAATTGAAAAATCAAGACCCTGTGGCAAATTTTGAAGTGAATTTTTGCTCTGGTTTGTTCAAACTGATTAAAGCCAGATCTTAGGAGGTTCACTTTTGTTGAATTTTCCACATACTATGTTATGTCATTTTCACACTTGATACATTTGCTCAAGTCGATCAGAATTTGATTGTCTCTTTTTGACATTTGTTTTCACAGTTCGTTGTTGTTCAACAGTATGTTTTTGCCATCAATGTGAGTACCTCTAGAAGTGTGTAACGCTGCAAAATATAGTCACAAACGTTTGATATTCCGCAAAGTATTTTGTAGTTCTTCTTAGAATCCAGCTTTGTACTACTTTTAAAAAAAGAGAGGTATCTGGAATTAAGTGTGAATCACTTCAGTTTCTGGTTAATGTGAACCCAAACAAGAAGTGAATTGCTGACTATTACAGCATGTTGTACAGCAATATACAGCTTCCTGGGGTACTCAAATGTATAATATAATACAACATACCGTACTGACCAAGTTTGAGTCATTTTTAAAGGGAAATAAAAACAAAAGATATTTTGGAGAACTGTTTTTATCCATACAATCAAAGTCAGTGGGGTCCATAATCATCAAGACCCTCTTGACATTTGTTGTATGGACAACCATGACGAGACTTTAATTTTTGAATAAATTACCCTTTTAACAAATCTATCAAGTGAGAAAGCTACATAGACTCTGAACTAATAGTAGGTGGGATATGTAGAGTTTGTTATATTGTTCACACTTGATACATTTAAGCCTGCAGTTAAAAGTTCTCGTCTTTATTTGCGTTCACAATAACCACAAATCAAAGTGGTTAAAACTCCAGACTCCCCGTCTGAGCTAAATGGTCAGTTGAGTTTGGTTACACAGAATCCACACCAAATCTTTAGTATCTATGCGATGTCAGTTGGAAAAATAGTCTTGATTAGCTCCATTACCTGCTTGCATTCTTTAATTTACTTGTGTTCTCTTTTGACCTCTGAGATATCAGTGTAAAATCAAAGCAAAAGCAAAGATGAATGTCTTTCCCTCACTCTTTTCGTGGAAAAGAATTTATCAGTGCCATGCTAGCTTTAGAGGATGACTCCGAACATGGATTGAAAGACATGCTTTGTGTGTGTGTGTCTGAGGGAATAGAAAGCGTGCTCCAGAGTGTGTGATTTGCCACGGTCCAGGTTTGAGAATGATGGAGCTCTCTGAAGTGCAGGACGTTATTAACACAGCACACTGGAGCACATTATCAAGATGCCTTCTACAGGGGCTCAGGGAAAAACAATCACTTACCGTACACCTACCGCAGATCCCATCAATCATGTCACAGTTGTTCCATTGTGAACAATTGACTTTTTCATTTTCTTTCCACCTTTTTACTTTCTCGCTGCTGCCTTTTTCTCAGATTGGGTTTGAGCTGGGCTCTGTTGTATTTTAAATATACACTAGTCAGTTCCACTTAACCTGTCTGAACTTTTAACCAAAAAAATAAACTTGAGTAGTAAGCTTGTTTCCTTCTTTACTTATGCTGTTGTTATTTTTTTTTTATCTGATCTTCTTTCTCCAAATGACCCATATAATTCCAGAGCATTTTTCATTTAGAGGAATTGCTAACTGGCATTTAAAAGACAGTTCAACTGAAAATTAAAACTTTCATGCTTTACTCACTCAAGTGGTCTTTCAAAACCTGACTGACTGAAATCTCAAATTTAAAAAATCAAGTCAATGGGGTCCAGTGTGGTTTTCGACCCCATTCATTGTGTGGACAAAAAAATAATTTTCTTCATGTTCCACAGAAGAACATCAGTCTTAAGGTTTGGAAATAATATTTTATTCATTAACAAGCCAGCCATATTTCATAATGAAATATCTTTTAGCTTTTGATGTCTTTTAGCTAAACATCACAATGTCACTTTAGCTTAAAGATTATGTGTACTGCAGGAGAATGATGTGGTAAAAGGCTTGGGAAGGAATTGGCACAGGCAGATTTGCTTTGCACCAATCTCAGTGCTCTGGATCCAGCGTTCCTCAAGACAGCTCTCTTGCTTTGTTGTTGTTTGGCTTTGGTTTGCAAAAGTATGACCTTCTTGCAAAATCACAGAGGTAGGAGATTCCCAGCACAATGAATAACAAGTGGTTTTATGTGCAATGGAGCTCTGATAGTTATCAAAGAGCCAGCTCATCATTGAAACCCTACAGTACAATGCAATTACATGAAATGTTGAACATTTAAATTTTTTACAGTTTTTTTTTAATGCAATTTTGCAATATAATGCATTCTTGTCTGTGCCAGTAAAGGTATTTACATGCAGAGTGAAATTGTGCCAGAAAATGGTTTGCCGATTTGGTTTCCCTGAAACAGTTTGACCATTATCTAGAAAAAGAAAACCAACCTTACATGACGTCAGATCAAGTATAATCGGTAAAAGTACACTACTAATTAAAATTGAGGTCAGTATGATTTTTTTATTATTATTATTGTTTTGAAATAGTGTTATGTGCTCACCAAGGCTCCATTTATTGAAAATGTTTTTCACATGAAATCATTCTTTTATGTGGATTTGGTGCTCAAGACACATTTCTTATGATTACCAATGTTAAAAATATTTTTTTTCTCTCGAAACTTTCAGGATTCTTTGATGAATAGACCCTAAACTACTGACCCCAAATCTTTAAACATGTGTACATATGCATGCAAAAAAAAAATTAAGCTATTTTATAGTTTATGTACAGATGTCTCGAAGTGTTGTCTTTACTTTGCTCTTCAGATGAAGCTTGCTGTCAACTGAAGTGCTGTTTTGTTTTATCACCCCTTTAAACTGTGCAACGAACAAGGCAGAATGTGCTTTGCCATCTTTGATAAAGTATCAAGTTGAGGCAGCCTTGCTATGCAGGCTGAGATAAAACAAGCAATGTGCAATCTGTGCAGTGGTTGCTAGTGAGAATATATTAATTCAGCTGCAACTTTTTTGTTTCATTTCCATATTTCTGAGGATTAACAAATATTTTGTTTATCCGAGCGTCTGTTCCTGGCCCTCATTGCACAATGATGCGCCCCCGTAGAAACGTAGGTGGATGGAAGAAACAGAGCAGCTGCATATGTGGAGCACTTGTAGTGTTTCCCGTCTGCCTTTATCTCTTTACTCTCTCTCCTTCTCTCTCACACACAGACTTTATTGCAGTTAATTATCACACATGACTATTTGTCTCTGCTTTCCAGCAATAGACTCCTGGGAAAACTGGAGCCCTTGATGGCACATGATTTGAAATGGCATCCCATTGGTCATTAAAGCCTTCAGTGCTCTGCTGGGACCATCTTTAATGGGGGTGGGGGTGAGTGTTGTGAGTAGGACGGCGGAACCAAGCGTCGCCCCCTTTGGGCCTTGAGCTCCTTTATTAAAGAACCCAATATGCAGTAAGAAGCCCAATAGGAGTCGGCAAGCTGTATTTTTCCGATTTTGTAGACCTGCGAGAAGGGGTAATGTCTTATTGATCCTGTCAGCGTGTAGCTGGCATTAGTGTGCTCGGTAGCCCCTTCCTGCTGTTTGCCTCCAGCTAGTAAGACGCCTCTCTGGTGTTTACTTTCTTGCACAGGGACGAAAGAGACCCTCTACTTCTTGTCTACACTCTCATCAGTAAATCAGCACCAACAATGTTGTGCTAAAGGGTTGCTTAGCCAAGCAACACATTGTTTTCTAAGGCTCCATCCGTGCAGATTTCATGCTAGTTATAGCATGTACCGCAGTCATGGCAACAGCTGTGGAGAAGCACTCACCGTTGGCATGGATACAGGTCACCAGTCCTCCATGGCAAGACAAGGGAAGACTTGGACAAAGGAATATTTCTACTCTGAGGAAAAACATTAGTGGGGTTGTTGTTTTTTCTAGACACTAAAATTAGGTAAAATTAATACTCCTAATATTTAACGGATGCCTGTGTGACCGATTGAACGATTTTATCAACCTATTAACAGTGTTTTGTTTGAATATTTTCAGCATCATTACTTCAGTCTTCAGCGTCACATGATCCTTCAGAAATCATTCTAATATGCTAATTGGTGCTCAAGAAACATTTCTTATTATCAATGTTAAAAAGCGAAAACAGAAATTGAAAACGGTATATACATTTTCATGGAAACCATGATACGTTTTTTTTGTATTTTTTTAATGAAAAGAAACTTCAAAAGAACAGCATGTATTTGATAATTTCTCTCAACCTTCTGTTGTCTCCCTGTTTTTGAAAGACAATTTTTGTTGTATATGAGGGGAGACATACATCATTAGGCATTCAAAACTTCAGCATTCAAAAGAAATGGGATTTCAGGTGCCTGCTCTGGTTGTTGTTTAGATTAGTGCTCAGAATTTCTCATGTTGATTAAGACAGGACCAGCAGCACAGATTTCAGCTGTGAGAAGTATAAAACCATTTCACAATCTCTTTAATCCTT
Source organism: Anabarilius grahami (assembly GCA_003731715.1). Lineage (NCBI taxonomy): Eukaryota > Metazoa > Chordata > Actinopteri > Cypriniformes > Xenocyprididae > Anabarilius > Anabarilius grahami. Next base: position 7,053,694 of record RJVU01035392.1, read on the forward strand.
TCCAGAGATTTTCATTTTGTTTGCTTGTATTTTCTAATAAGCTCTTTATCACAAATGCTTGCCCTACCTTAAATTGAAGTGTGAGTTTGTGTAAAGAAATATATTACTTATAGTTCTGTCTGCATATTTAGCTGGGGTTGAAAGTATTTTACCATATTATTTATTTTTAAATAACTGAAAAAATTACATGAAATACTTGCAACTCCATGTTTTTGCAGCCGAGGCCTGCTTCAGTGTGCAGTGCTTTGTCTTATTGGCAGCCTATGTTTGAATGAGCAGAATAACCCAAACACTCACATTTGAATGATCTGCACTGCCATTCTCACTCTCATGCTTCAGGGTCTGCTGGCAAAAGGTCAACCCTGCCACATTGCTTTACTGTCGCTTTCTGTTAGAAGCCATCTGAATGGACTCGGATCTCCGCTCTAGTTCACCTGTCTGATCTTTCTGCCAGTACCAGAAAGCTGTTATGTGACAGAGCCAAATGCACCAAGGATACTCAAAAGTTTCATTATTTGCTAGTTCTGTACCCCTAAAACAACGGCAAAGATTATTTTAGCATCCCACTCATTTTAAACAGTGCCAGGATGTTGCGATTTGGAGTATGTGGGGGGTAATATTTCCAGCTGTACATCTTTAGGCAACACATTCATCTTAAGTGATTCAATAGGAACAGCTCTCAAGTGAGACGGCAATTCTGCTGGTGTGTCGGGTTCTTAAAGAAATTGATGGAGGATCTGTGCGAGAAGCATATTTAATAGCCTATGGCTAAGCTGCCATTATATATTGTCTTTTGCTTTTTGTTTTGTAGAGCGCACAAGAGAGCGTGTGTGTTTTCTGTACGATGTGTCTTTCCTGTTAGCCCTTTTTGCTTTCTGTAGGGCGAACAGATTGGCAGGAAGGGCCAAAGTGATTGAGTGTAGCCATGGCTACTGTATGACTGTGTCGCCATGGTGATCCAGCCTCTTTACTCGTTACATATGCAAGATTCAGGTTGTTCAGAATATCCTCTGATGATAATATTTCCCACCAGGTAAAATAACAAGGTGTTCCCCAAGGGTCAGTCTTGGGCCATCTTTTTATATTTGCTGTTACTGTTGAAAATAATGAAATGTGAAATGACAATGAAAATGGATAAGTGTTCATATTCATCGTTATTTAAAATGGGTCAAATGTACATTTTTGGGATTAGAAATGCTCTTATTTATTATGACTTGAAAAAGTGTTTTAGTTTACAGAAGTTTTGCTGTGGTTAACAGATAGCAAAAAGAAAAATTCTTTATGGTTATCTGCTAGCACCTTTTTTTTAATTTAAAATCTTTTCTTAAAATTTTTTTATTTTTTTGTTTTGTTTCACTGAGCAAAGCCTTTGTTTTTTTTGTACTAATACAAATTCTGTGGATGATCTAAAGACGCGTCAGCAGACCGGTGTTCTGCAATGGGGTGAATCATATAAACCAGCAGCACATGTGCGGTCTCTCGGACACAGCCGCCTGAAATGATTTTTGGTTGAGTGCCACTGAATCTTCTGTCAAGTCAGCCCAAACTCCCTCGAGAGTGAAAAAGAATGATGGACTCCTTGCACTGTTCGCATATCCTCTTTGTGTTGAAATCATGTCATTTCTGTCTCTGTCACAATGCGGTCCTGCCAGTTTGGTACTGCGCTTTGTTACATTGAGCTTGTACCAATGTCCCAAGTAAAGTTACAGTAAAAAATACAAGGAATTGTTACAGGTTTTGCCAGAATTACATAATGCTATCATTATGTCATTATTTGTTTTTGTTTGTTTTTGTTCTCTTTTGATTTTGTTTGTCATTCTGGCGACATTGTCTATCAGTCGACATCTCAAAAAATGCTGGTAAGTTTATTTTATTTTATAAAAGTACTGAGCCTGAATGCACTCATTTTATTCTCTGTTGGTTTTATTATTATTTTTTCAATCATATTCATCTCTTTGATTGTCACATTTTGGCCATTTTGGTTCTTTATTCACACACTGCAGCTTTGTGAATGCAATGGATTGGGGTGAAGGTGTTAGGAGGGTAAACACTGGTGTGAAAACTCTGTCCTATAGAGGAGGTTTAGTGTACCATCTGTTCGATAAGTGAGCTTTAATATACCTCCTCTACCGCTATAGCTTTCCACCCCACCAATCACATTTTCACTCAGTTTGTTTCTTGTCGTTTACAACCTCCAACACCCTGGTGTGTGCATGCCTTTGAAAGCTTGTATATGATCATTATTTTGCAATTGAAGGGCACAATTCAAAGTTTTCTAATTTCATCTAGATTGATTTTTCATTGTTTTGTGCATTTTTAGCTGTATGGTGAATGATCCATGCTTACCGCAGGAGGCGGTGTCGGAAAACATGGAGTTTGCGCATTGTGCTTTGCTCGCATCAATACATTGCTGTGATGGTTTACGACTGTGTGCCTTGTCGCATTTCATTGGAGACTTTAATGGGGATTTGGTTTTGTTTGTGCTACCTGGTCCTCATTTTGTTTGTTTGTTTTTGATTGTCTTGTCGATTTTCTTTTTGTTTGTTTTGTTCTTGAATGCCAAATGCATGAATTACTTGATGCCTGAAAATAAGGAATTTCATTAGCTTCTCATTTGAACTAATGTTTAAGATTTGTGCCATCAGGCTGCCTTTTAATTTAACTTAATTTTAAATTCTCTTATTATTCCATTTTTGTTAGCTTGAAACAAATATCAGCCACTGCCTTTAATTAGCTCTTGTAATAAATACAGATCGTAAAACAATCATCAGTATACAGGTGATGTAAGTTTTTGCAACGGTCACACTGTGCTGTGGGAATTGTTGTTATATCCTGCTGTGTGCTGCGGTACACTGAGTATATGGTGTTGAATACCTTCATTATTATGTTAGCCTGTATTTTGATACTCACAATCTATATCATTCACAGTAGGGTAGTACAGGGTTGTATTGTCAAGCGGGTTTACAAGCCACAGAGCTGCAATGAAGTGTGACGTCCTTACGGCAAAATTCAGTCATGAGCCCAGCTCTTTCTTTAGGAGAGGAACCCAAGTATGGGCTTATTTCCTAACATGTTCAACAAACCAAGACCTCCCCTTCCCTCCCAGTTTCAGAAAAAAAAAGGGCTACGCTAATACATTTTAAAGAGGCATAAAGAAGAGAATGGTGTTTTAAAGAGGGGTTCTTTGTCATTGCTTTGTTGTATTTATGTGCACTACCGTTCAAACGTTTGGGGTCAGTAATATTTAAAAAAAAAATTTTGACAGATCCA
>RJVU01035392.1:7056987-7081322 GCA_003731715.1 Anabarilius grahami
AAAAAAAAAAAAAAAAATTGTAAAACTGTAAATCTTTCTATTTTAATATATTTTAAAATGTAAGTTATTAATTTGATGGCAAAGCTGAATTTTCAGCAGCCAATCCTCCAGTCTTCAGTGTCACACGATACTTCAGAAAACATTTTAATATGCTGATTTTGGGTTCAAGGAATGATCAATGTTGAAAATAGTTGTGCTGCTTAATATTTTTGTGGAAACTGTGATGCATTGTTTCTGGATTCTTTGTTAAATATATAAAGTTCAAAAGAAGAACATTTATTTGAAATGGAAATCTTTTAAAACACAAATGTCTTTATGGTCACTTTTCATCAGTTTATTGTGCCCTTGCTGAATAAAAGTATTCATTTCTTAAAAAACGTACTGACCTTAAACTTTGGAACGGTAAATATTACAGTTTTGTCATAATTCCATTTCTTTTCTCTCCTATAGTCCACTCCATTGCATCTGGCAGCCGGATATAACAGAGTTCGAATAGTTCAACTTCTCCTGCAACATGGCGCTGATGTTCACGCTAAAGATAAAGGGTAGGTCCATTTTTTCCCCCTTATTTTCCATTTTTTTAGCATTCAAATAAAGATGGTTTCCATAAGCTATTTTGCATTTTATTTTACTTAATTAGCCTTCCTTCGTCTATATATTACTTAAAGTAAAAGCATATTTTTTGCATAAATAAATTTTTTGTTTGTTTGTTTTTTTTGGTGTGTGTTTTTTCTGCTTTTGCAATCGTCAGTGGTCTTGTTCCTCTGCACAATGCCTGTTCGTATGGACACTATGAAGTTACAGAGCTGCTGCTGAAGGTAAGGACAAAAACCTGATTGAGTGAATGTGCATATATATTTGTGTGATTGTGACCTGTATGCAAATGTAGTAGTAGTTTGTGCTAGTTGCAACTACAACTGTCAGTCACTTGGAATTCTGTCTTGTCACAATGGTTAGTCCCAGCCTCGGTATATCATCCTTGTCCCAAAGTCCTGCTCCACATATCTATTTAAACATAAAATAAGTTCTTATTGGCTGTAAATCTTTCATGCTGTACAGCGTTTTTGGCATCATTGTGAAATTCAGCATAGTTAGTAGTATTTATATAATATTATAGTTTTTATTAGTATTTTGAATTGGCATTTAGTTTTATCATTTTAGTTTTCATTAATTTTGTGCTTTTGTAATTTTTATTAGTTTTTTTGTTAAATATTACTCTTTAGGTTTAATGTATTTTTAGTGCTTGAACTTACACTTATTTTAACATTTCTACTTCTAACTTAGTTGACATTTTTCATCAAATACTTATATTTTATTTGATTCCAGCTTTATTTCAGTTCATTTCAGTGTGTTTTAGTTTTTGTTAATGTTAATAACCCTGGCTTAGTTTACTTTATCTTCCAGCCCAATAAGAAAGTGACCTCTTCAATGATCGTCCTGCATTTCTGCTTCATTCTGCATGTCTTGTCAGATTTTAGTGCGTCTCAGTGCAAACACGAGCTCTCCCATGAGCCAGAAGTTCCACACAGTATGGCCTTTAAGTCCAGCTTCCTTTATTTACAAAGCTGTTATATGGAACACTATGCTCACGATGTGTTCTTCCATGCTTGCTGTGTCAACAGAGCCCTGTGGAGCAGCCAATCTGTCTCTAGAACAATGTTTGGAGTTTGATACACAGCAGAGCAGAGTATTCTCAACCTCAGGAGAGCTTATCACAATATCAGTAGCTCCCCAGATCTCATTAAGCCCCCCTTTATCATTATATTAGATTAAATTTGCCTTACAATGATATCCTTTTATTATACACGGATGCATTATTGTGAACACCTGACGTTATCTTGATGTATCTGAGTTCCTCAGGAGCTTTTGTTTCACTCCTCTCACTTGCAGTTCAAAAATAAATATCTCTCCAGCTCAAGAAGTGTTTTAAAAGGATAATTCGGCCAAAAATGATTTACTGACCCTCATGTCATGAAACCCAAAATGAGAAATTTAGCAGAATGTTTTCCATATATTGAAAGTGAATGGTGACCAGGGGCTGTCAAGCTTCAAAAATGACAAAAAAAAGCATCTCCAAAGTAGTCCATACAGCTTGTGTATTATATTCCAATTTATTTGAAGCCACCCAATAGATTTTTGTCATGAAAAGACCAAAATTTAGGTCATTATTCACTAATAATCTTTACCACTGATTTCAAATCTCATTCATATTCACCTCTATTCAAATGTGGCTGAAATGTGTCACCCCAGATGTCATTGATTTTTCTTGTTTTAATGGGGTCCCGGAAGCCATTCACTTTCATTGTATGGCAAAGATCAGTGTGAACTTATTGTCTAACATTTTATTTAGCATCCGATGGTAAAAAGAAAATGGAAAGAGGGAGATCTATGCTTTTAATCGTTTTGTACTGTTCACCCAGTGCAAGTTGATGTCTCCCTGCTGGAAAACTGCCATCGGCTTCTGGGGCATAGAAGGCTCCCTAATAGATAGAAATTAATAATCTATGCCAAAACTGCTCAAGTGGAACCGCATAATGTCCTCAATGTATTTGAAAATGAATCTGGGGCCTCTGAGATGGCGCCATCCTTTCAGCGTGATCTCACCCTGAATGTTTTTCTGTAGCATGGGGCGTGCGTTAATGCCATGGACCTCTGGCAGTTCACCCCTTTGCACGAGGCTGCCTCCAAGAATCGCGTGGAAGTTTGTTCTCTGCTGCTGAGTCATGGTGCTGACCCAACGCTGGTCAACTGCCACGGGAAGAGCGCGGTGGACATGGCCCCGACCCCAGAACTCAAAGAGAGGCTCACATGTGAGTTTACCTTTTCTTTTAATTAAACTGACCCCACGAATGTTTGGGATCAGTACGATTTTTGTTGTTTTTAAAAGAAGACTTATGTTCTTCAAGGCTACATTTATCATGCAACAGTCCCAATTTAAAACAATTAAAATAACTGCAACAATTTAAAATATCTGTTTTTGCAGGCCACATTTGCGCACAAAGGTACCTCACGAAACTGACTTCTGAGACAGCATACTGGTTTAATGATCTACAACAAAATAAAGGGAGCTTTGGTTATAACTAAGTGAATGTTTAATTACAACAATAGTAATTTCTCACTAAAAATAACATCAAAAGTTGAAAACATTGGTCAAAACGTACATTTACACTCAAACTGACCACCAACCGCAACTTTCAGATGACATTTTTATTTTTTAGCTTAACTGTCATGGAATGGGATGCACAGTATTGTGGGATATCAAAGGCAGCGAAGGATACATCTATGCTGCCTTCAAAAATGGATCAGATGAAGGTATCTCAGGAGACGGGAAGAGAAGCTAACATTGGATTCAGACAAGCTTTATGCCTTCCTAACTTGGAATTCTTCCTCTGAAGGCAGCATTTTTTAAGCTTTCGGATGCAGTCATTATCTTTTGTAACTTCATAAATGTCTTTTTGATTAATTTAATGTGTCCTTGTTGAATAAAAGTATAAATTTAAAAGTATCAAAACTTACTAACGTTTGAACAAGGTGATAAAGGTGAAATAAAGTAAAATATAAATATTAGCAGTGAAACAAAAAAAAAAACATTGCCTTGGTAACTAACTGGAAAAACAAAAACACGATTTAGCAAGAACTTGCTAAAAATAAAACTGAAATAAATTTAAGATAAATGNAAAAAAAAAAAAAAAAAAAAAAAAAAGACAAACCACTCACAGAAAAATACATAAAATTCAATTATCAATTTCTAAAAACAAAAAATTAGGTGAGTTAATGGCTCAACACGCTTTGATGGAACTTATTTTGTTGTCGTTATAGCATATATTTATTGTTGTCGCAATAGCATATATTGCCTTACAGCTTTTGTAAAACAGCCTTGTTCCTTATTGCTGAAGCATGAAGTAAAGAGTAGACTGGGATCTTTCACCATTGCTTAGCATAAGTAGCATCAGAGCCCGCAAAACATCCCATTCGTTCATCTTGCAAGTGTAAGTGAGCTAGACGCAACTCGTCTCTGATTGTTCCTGCCACATTCTCGCTGGTACGGAGACAAACACATCAAGGTTTTGAGAAAGACGCCTTTAAACATACAATATTCTCATTCTGCATTATTCAAGCTCCGTAGAGGCTGAGTTACAGTGTACTGATGAGGTTGGCAGGCGACGTCATTTATTTTGCCTGTGAATTCTCCATCTGGCTTCTCCCAGTGTGGGGTGGAGTGATGTAGTTCTGACTAAAACTTTACATAATTTGCTGTGTAAAGATTTTCCTTTATGTGGAATTTGTTGAGTTTGAGCCTGTGCTGTGAGTATTTAAGAGTATATACTCGTGTTGTAGAGTTACTCCTTCGTAAGTCACTTTGGATAGTGTCTGGTAAATGCAAATATTATATAAATGCATAATTATATATAATATTTACAATAATAATATTTATATAATAAGGTCCTCATTGATTGGCTGAGTGGCTAATATTTAGAATATCAGCTAAATATTACGGTCTATACCTTTCATCCTCATGTTTCTTTTTATGATTTTTGGCAATATGCAAAGCTTGATGCTTTGATTTCTTATGTATTCTAACAATTTTTTGTACTAAGAAAAATTATACAAATGTAAAATTTTAGTTATGAATTTGTCTGAAGCTACTCAGTATTTACATGTTTATAAAACTGTTGCATAAAAGCAATATTAAAATTCTGTTAAAATTATTTTCATGCTGTGGCTGATACTATTTATGCTATTTTGTGTAAATAAATTGAAATCATTGCAAAATAAATGTAATTATTTTAACAATTTACAAATGTTTTAAATGCTACACTTGAATTCAGGCATTGTAACATTATCATGTACAGTATAAAAATAGATATTCATTTTAAGATTAACTGTTGCAAATGATGACAAAGGTAATTTAAATGTTGCAATTTCAATGTTTCACTAAATATCAGCACAGCCTTGATTACCTGTGGCCGAATCCCAGCCGTGCTCATTTCAGTAAAACAGCTCTTGTGTAGATGGAATAATGTTCCCTCTTTGCAGTTCTTATGAGCAGAAGCATGACAAATTGAATGCACAAAATTAATTCGATCAGGTCAAGATTCAGTCATACATTTTCGAAATCCAAGCTCATATTTTTGCTGCCGTAAAGCCTGATTGCATTGTGTCTGTGAAGCTTCAATTACTTTTTTTCACGCTTTGTCTTGATGAATTATGTCTCCTACCGACTTCTATCAGAGCGTCTTGAATCACCTCTCTACTTATTCTCTTTTCCTCCGGTGCAGACGAGTTTAAGGGCCACTCTCTTCTTCAGGCGGCACGGGAAGCAGACATGACCAAGGTGAAGAAGAACCTAGCTTTGGAGATTATCAACTTCAAGCACCCACAGACGCACGAGACGGCACTGGTAAGGCCCACTTTTCAATCTCTCCAGCCAAGAGATCAGGTTGAAAGCAGATGTTAAAGGGATAGTTCACCCAGAAAAAAAAATCCTGTCATCATTTACTCACCTTCATGTCATTCCAAACTTGTATGATTTGCTTTTTTGTTCTTTAAACAACTACTAGAGCTATTCAAGCAAGATGTTCTCACTGCTCTGCCCCATGCAATGAATTGTTACCAAAATGGTGTCCAAGATAAAAAATAAAAAAAAAGCCTTTTAAAAGCTACCAAAAGACAGAATTGGCATTTTTGGTAGTTAGGGCTGCCCCCTAATAGTCGACTAACGGTTAGAGGTTTAGTTTACCAAAATGTTATTAGTTGCTTAGTCACAGGGAACAAAAATCCACAGGAAGTGGCGAAGTCACACAGTCTGTGACGATGATGTCGAGGCAGGACATCCAAACACTCGCCTATCATTTATCAACCTCAAATATGGCTTATCTTCTGAAACATGCAAGTAGTAGCAACTTTACATGGCCGCTCGCTCTAACGTTAACCTAGAAAAATGTGGGCTATTCCAGTGTTTGCGCGGAGTGTGAAAGCTGAATAGTAGCGCGCTTACTGCTTACTCACTTGCATTGCCTTAAATACTCCATTTTTGTTTATACAGATAAGAGAAATACATCTTTTGAATCTGTTAAGAGTCTACTTTCATTTGTGTGCACTCACAATAACAACAAAACGTTGTGCTTTTGTAAAATAATGCTCTGATTAGGCTACGTAGGCATTAAAAGCTCTTTATTATGTTTTATATGGTTTATTAATAAAGGTGCGATTAGTCGACTAATCACTTAAAATGAATGACTACTATTTGACCAGCAAAATCTTCAGTCGAGGGCAGCCCTATTGGTAGTACTTCTGTGACGCTTTTAAGGCCTCTATCCTGTGTTTCAGCACTGTGCGGTGGCTTCGCCTCACCCAAAACGAAAACAGGTCACTGAACTGCTGCTACGGAAAGGAGCCAATGTCAATGAGAAGAACAAAGAGTGAGTGAATGTGCCTCTCATGTGTTGAAGACTGATGCTAATGTCTGTCTGTCCTTCTCATGATCTTCTCTGTTTGTCTCCATTATCTTCTCTTCCTCCCCTCTGCAGCTTCATGACACCTCTCCATGTGGCAGCAGAACGGGCGCACAACGACATCATGGAGGTTCTGCAGAAACACGGGGCGAAGGTACACAGCTGGTCCTGCATCAGCAGGTGCCACATCCCTGCATGTGCTCTAGAGTGCCTGCAGAGCTGCGACACACACATTTACACACCTGACACCTCGCTTCACCATCCACCTCTCACAGCTCACAGAATAGTCTGCCTTAAAGGGATAGTTCACCAAAAAATTGGGAAAGCTTTGTTCACCCTCATGTTATTGCAAATCTGTATGCTGTAAAGAAAGAAAAGATATTTTTTTGGAAAAATAACCTTTTCATCTAACAGCAGCTCAGGTCAGAGAGAGGGAAGAAATTGGTCATTTAAAACTACGTGGACTGTTTTTGGTACAATAACCCTTCACTGTTATTGGACCTTATGGGAAAAAAATATTTTTTAATGGCCCCTCTACAGAACAACAGCATCTATTTTGCCTCTGTTCTCAGCCTGAGAAAAATCAGTTCAGTGGAGCAGCATTTTTGTCACATCTACCTTTGTGTGCAGTTGAGTCATCACGTTTCTGCTGCAAGAGGAGAAGAATGAAGAATGAGCTTTGATAACACTGCACTTCTTTTTTTTGTCAGAGTAATTTGCCTGCTTATCAGTGGATAAGATAATTGGCTTTGAGATGGAAGAGCTCATCATCAGCATGGAAGTGTTTATTTGCTATCATCTTTCCAATTAACTGCCAAACATTCATCACTTTGTTCACAAAGATACTTTAGCAGATTGATCTATTATTTGAAATCTGATCACTAGAGTTGGAAATCAAGAACTATTTCTGAATCAGAATCAGTTCATTCGTTTGTTCATTCGTTTGTTCATTCGTTTGTTCATTCGTTTGTTCATTCGTTTGTTCATTCGTTTATTAATTTGTTGTTCATTCAGTCATTCATTCTCTTTAATATTTGAATCACTTCAATTTTATGAAGTTATTTTCTGTTATTTTTTTCTGTAACATTTGCATTCTTCCACCATTGCAGACTGCTTAAAAATGCATACATTATGCAATATACGTCGGCTGTGCACAATAATGAACAATAAAATTCAGTTGCATGATTTAGTTTTCCATGATTAATAATATGCCGCTTCTGTGCGTGGAGCTCCTTTTACATTTTTTTTTATTTATTTATTTTTTCCCCGCAGGCTTGGCACAATTATATTCCTCGCAGACAAAAACAAAAAAAATCCAAACTATGGGTTTAAAAGACATAATAAAGATAGTACAGTTGCTAGATAAAATGCATTTGAAAACATGAAGTTATGAGCTCTTTTGAGAATTTTGTTGCCGAAAACAATTTTGTTTATGATTTGTTGTTCTCTTGAAGTCTGAAATGAAGGCTGAACTGGCTGCTGAGGAAATTAAATATATTCCAAATATACACTACCATTAAAAAAGTTTGGGGTCAGTATGATTTATAATAAAATAACTAAATAAATTATGCAGCAAGGATGCATTTAATTGATCAAAAGTGACAGTAGAGACATTTGCAATATTACAAAAGATTTCTGTTTCTAAGTAAATGCTGTTCTTTTGAACTTTCTATTCATCAAATAATCCTAAAAAAAAAAAATGTATCATAGGTTTTCACAAAAATATCAGAAGCAAATCAGCATATTAGAATGATTTCTGAAGGATCATGTGACGCTGAAGACTGGAGTAAATATTAAAGTAGAAAGCAGATATATACAAACCCGATTCCAAAAAAGTTGGGACACCACAAATTGTGAATAAAAACAGAATGCAATGATGTGGAAGTTTCAAATTTCAATATTTTATTCAGAATACAACATAGATGATATATCAAATGTTTAAACTGAGAAAATTTATTATTTTAAGGGAAAAAATAAGTTGATTTTAAATTATATGGCATCAACACATCTCAAAAAAGTTGGGACAAGGCCATGTTTACCACTGTGTGGCATCCCCTCTTCTTTTTATAACAGTCTGCAAACGTCTGGGGACTGAGGAGACAAGTTGCTCAAGTTTAGGAATAGGAATGTTGTCCCATTCTTGTCTAATACAGGCTTCTAGTTGCTCAACGGTCTTAGGTCTTCTTTGTCTCATCTTCCTCTTTATGATGCGCCAAATGTTTTCTATGGGTGAAAGATCTGGACTGCAGGCTGGCCATTTCAGTACCCGGATCCTTCTTCTACGCAGCCATGATGTTGTAATTGATGCAGTATGTGGTCTGGCATTGTCATGTTGGAAAATGCAAGGTCTTCCCTGGAAGAGACGATGTCTGGATAGGAGCATATGTTGTTCTAGAACTTGGATATACCTTTCAGCATTGATGGTGCCTTTCCAGATGTGTACGCTGCCCATGCCACACGCACTCATGCAACCCCATACCATCAGAGATGCAGGCTTCTGAACTGAGCACTAATAACAACTTGGGTTGTCCTTGTCCTCTTTAGTCCGGATGACATGGCATCCCAGTTTTCCAAAAAGAACTTCAAATTTTGATTCGTCTGACCACAGGACAGTTTTCCACTTTGCCACAGTCCATTTTAAATGAGCCTTGGCCCAGAGAAAACACCTGCCCTTCTGGATCATGTTTAGATATGGCTTCTTTTTTGACCTATAGAGTTTTAGCCGGCAACGGCGAATGGCACGGTGGATTGTGTTTACCGACAATGTTTTCTGGAAGTATTCCTGAGCCCATGTTGTGATTTCCATTACAGTAGCATTCCTGTATGTGATGCAGTGCCGTCTAAGGGCCCGAAGATCACGGGCATCCAGTATGGTTTTCCGGCCTTGACCCTTACGCACAGAGATTGTTCCAGATTCTCTGAATCTTTGGATGATATTATGCACTGTAGATGATGATAATTTCAAACTCTTTGCAATTTTTCTCTGAGGAACTCCTTTCTGATATTGCTCCAGTATTTTTCGCCGCAGCATTGTGGGAATTGGTGATCCTCTGCCCATCTTGACTTCTAAGAGACACTGCCACTCTGAGAGGCTCTTTTTATACTCAATCATGTTGCCAATTGACCTAATAAGTTGCAAATTGGTCCTCCAACTGTTCCTTATATGTTCATTTAACTTTTCCGGCCTCTTATTGCTACCTGTCCCAACTTTTTTGGAATGTGTAGCTCTCATGAAATCCAAAATGAGCCAATATTTGGCATGACATTTCAAAATGTCTCACTTTCAACATTTGATATGTTATCTATATTCTATTGTGAATAAAATATAAGTTTATGAGATTTGTAAATTATTGCATTCCTTTTTTATTCACAATTTGTACAGTGTCCCAAATTTTTTGGAATCGGGTTTGTACACTATATTGCCAAAAGTTTTGGGATGCCTGCCTTTATGTGCACATGAATTTTAATGACATCACATTCTTAATCTGTAGGGTTTAATATGGAGTTGGTCCACCGTTTGCAGCTATAGCAGCTTCAACTCTTCTGGGAAGGCTTTCCACAAGGTTACGGAGTGTGTTTATGGGAATTGTTGACCATTCTTCTTGAAGCGCATTTGTGAGGTCAGGCACTGATGTTGGACGAGAAGGCCTGGCTCGCAGTCTCCGCTCTAATTCATCCCAAAGGTGTTCTATCGGATTGAGGTCAGGACTCTGTGCAGGCCAGTCAAGTTCCTATACACCAAACTCGCTCATCCATGTCTTTATGGACCTTGCTTTGTGCACTGGTGCGCAGTCATGTTGGAACAGGAAGGGGCCATCCCCAAACTGTTCCCACAAAGTTGTGAGCATGAAATTGTCCAAAATGTCTTGGTATGCTGAAGCATTAAGAGTTCCTTTCACTGGAACTAAGGGGCCAAGCCCAACCCCTGAAAAACAACCCCACACCATAATCCCCCTCCACCAAATTTTACACTTGGCACAATGCAGTCAGGCATGTAGTGGCGGCATACTTTACACCACTGCATCCAACGCTTTGCATTGCACTTGGTGATGTAAGGCTGGGATGCAGCTGCTCGGCCATGGAAACCCATTCCATGAAGCTCTCTACACACTGTTCTTGAGCTAATCTGAAGGCCACATGAAGCTTGGAGGTCTGTAGCTATTGACTCTGCAGAAAGTTGCCGACTTCTGCACACTGTGCGCCTTAGCATGCGCTGACCCCGCTCTGTGATTTTACGTGTCCTACCACTTCGTGGCTGAGTTGCTGTTGTTCCCAATTGCTTCCACTTTGTTATGATACCAATAACAGTTGACCGTGGAATATTTAGTAGTGAGGAAATTTCACGAATGGACTTATTGCACAGGTGGCAACCTATCACGGTACCACGCTTGAATTCACTGAGCTCCTGGGAGCGACCCATTCTTTAACAAATGTTTGTAGAAGCAGTCTGCATGCCTAGGTGCTTGATTTTATACACCTGTGGCCATGGAAGTGATTGGAACACCTGAATTCACTTTTGGCAATATAGTGTATATATGTGTATGTGTGTATATATATATATATATATATATGTGTATATATAGATTTTTATTACTCAAAATGTGTTAAATAAATAAATTATAGGTAGAATCAGAACCAGAATTCCCATCAATTTTGTTGGATGCAAAAACATGCTGTGTTGAACTTAAACCTCATAGTAAGTTATTCATCGTCTGTGGTAAACTCTCTGTGGTGAACCAGTTCTGTTTCTGCAATTCTTTTTAAAAAGTAAATCTTGCACTTAAGAAGATAGTGCCAAAGTTTTCCAGTGAAACTGAATAGGTAAACAGCCAGCTGCCTCTCTCTCTCACAGCTGGACTGTATCAGAGAAACTGGAGGACGTTTACGAGCTACATCAGTCATGTCATTACCTCTCCAGAGCAGAGAGGGGTAAAAGACTTCCAAATCAATGGAGCTCTTTCAGAGAGCCAAATCAGATAAGCATCGACTAACTGATCAGGCATTCAGCTACTGCCTTGGCTGAGAGCATCAGGGCTGATCAGCTATTCTTCAGCGGGGAGACCAGGGGAGACGCTGCTCCTGTAAATAATCTTATCCACAGTCTGCCGTCTTTGTTCGAGCCGAGAGTGTATCTAAAGGGGCTCCCCGTTCATCAAACTTGCCTGTCCTACTTTCACGCAAGGTTGTATTATCCAGAGGTCCTCTTCATTGATGCTTGTGCGGCTCTTTTATGCTGTCTGGAGCAGCTTGATTTTCAAAGCCTCCCTTCTGCTCGCATCCCAGCTCTCTTGCATGATAAATAAACGGAGGCTGACCCGCCTTAACCCGAATTCCATCATTCAATCATCAGTGTCCATCTGTTTCAATACAACCCCTCGGAAACGCATCCGATCGTTAACTGGTGTTGCGACCCAACTCGCTGCCAAACTTCAGCGGCCAGACTTAAGTGACATTAATGGACTGGATAATTAGTCAGGCTGGAGGTTCAAAGACAAGAGGGTATTGTAGCAAGTGTGTGTTTACAGACCATGTGTGAACCAGTAAACAGATGATGCAGAAGCATTGTGTTAATAAGAAGAGCAGGAAGCATGAAGAATAAAGCTGTCTAAAGTAAACACAGTAACTGAGAAAATCAGCTGACGATGGGAGTTCCTTATTAGCTGAAGATCTATATTGATATTTATGACTTTGTTCAAACAGGCAGGAAAGTATGTTTTTGGCATATTCTGAAATCTGTTCAGTAGTTTGTAGGTCTGGACAGCCTAAGAAAGTTTATGTTCACCAAGGCTGCTTTTCTTTGATGAAGAATACATACATAATTTTAATATATTTTAAAATCTGATTTATTCCTGTGTTGGCAAAGCTGAATTTTCAGCAGTCATTACATCAGTGTTCAGTGTCACGTGATCCTTCAGAAATCATTCTAATATGCTGATTTGCTGCACAGGAAATGTTCCTTATATCAATGTTAAAAACAGCTGTACTGCATAACATTTTTGTGGAAACAATTATTTGAATAGAAAATTAAATAAACAGCATTTATTTAGGGGTGTAACAGTACATGTATTCATCCTGAACCGTACAGTACGGATATTACAGTTCGGTGCATGCAATCAAACACGTACGCGAATGAGTGCTTGGAAAAAGTCCATTCGCGTTGAATGCGTTTTTCTGTGCTCATGGACAAAGGAGAATACTACAGTGGTTCAACCTTAATGTTATGAAGCGACGAGAATACTTTTTGTGCGCCAAAAAAACAAAATAACGACTTTATTCAACAATATGTAGTGATGGGCGATTTCAAAACACTGCTTCATGAAGCTTCGAAGCTTTATGAATCTTTTGTTTCGAATCAGTGGTTCAGAGCATGTATCAAACTGCTTACGTGTGTGGAACGACATGAGGGTGAGTAATTAATGACAGAATTTTCATTTTTGGGTGAACTAACTCTTTAATACACTATAGGAGGCCGTACAGTACCAACTAGGAGACTAAATGCCGCTAGATGGAACAAACTGTGATTTCCACTACTGTCTTTTCGAAATAAAATAAGAGTCGGCGCCGATGGCCTCACGGGCAGCGCGCCGACATGTAGCACCAGTGCGCTTCGGGCGACCCGAGTTCGAGTGCAGGCTCGTGGTCTTTTCCCGATCCCGTCCCCCTCTCTCTCTCCCACTTCGCTTCCTGTCTAATCATTGTCCTATCATAATAAAGGCAAAAACGGCAAAAATAAATCTTTAAAATTTTTTTTAAATAAATAAATAAATAAAATAAAAGAAACCTAGCATTGTGGATTTGTTCCTTTGTCTGGTAACATTTTAGTTTAGGGTTCATTTCTCACTATTAACTAATTGCTTATTAGCATGCATATTACTAATATATTGTCTGTTTATTAGTACTTATAAAGCAGATATTAATGCCTTATTCTGCATGACCATATTCTACATTCCATAAATCCTATCCAATACCTAAACTTAACAACTACCTTACTAACTATTAATAAGCAGTAATTAGGGGTTTATTGAGGCAAAAGTCATTGTTAATAGTTAGTTAATAGTGAGAACTGGACCCTAAACTAAAGTGTAACCATTTTTCCTATTGTAAAATCGTACCGAACTGTGACCCCAAAACCGAGGTACATACCAAACTGTGACTTCTCTGTACCATTTCACCCCTAATATAAAGTACTCACTTTTATCACTTTTGATCAATTTAATGCATTTATTAATGCTGAATAAAAAGTATTAATTTTAAAGTAAAATCTTACAAACCCCAATTATTTTGAGCTGTAGGGTATGTGGTAAGAAATGATTTAAAATCAAGTTTTTGTGTTTCAGACAGTCATATTGGATTTAATATTTTGGTAACACTTCACAATAAGGTAACTACATTAGTTAGCATGAACTAACAATGAACAACATTTCTAAAGCATTTATTATTCTCAGTTAATGTTAATCTCAACATTTACTTGTGCATGATTCAAATAAAAAGTTGTATCTGTTGACATTAGTTAATGAACTTGAACTAACGTGAACAGTTATATTTGTATTAATGTTAACAAAGATTAATAAGTACTGAAACAAATGTATTGTTCATTGTTAGTTAATATTAGTTAATGCATTAATTAACCTGAACTAATGGAACCTTACTGTAAAGTGTTACCTTTTTATCATTTGCAACTCCATATGTAACAAACATTTTGTGGAAAATAATTTTTTTTGATGGAAAGAGCAAATTTTAGCAGAAACCAGACATTTTAACAGATGTAAATGTGATTTGATGCATGTTTTGAGATGTAGAGAAAAAACAAATATTGCAAGGGTTTATGGAGTCGTGCAAAATTTTTTTTACACACTCTAATGTAAGCATTTCAGCAGACCAATGAGATGTCATTTTCTGTTTTATCTCAAAATTAACCGTATACATTACTTTGGTCAAACATTTTATAAACAAATCCGAATTGGTTGCAGTGTGAACAAAGCCAGTGTGTTTGATATAGAGGACTGCATCATGTACAATTTGCACTTCTAGTAAAGCGTGATTTTGCTGAGAGTTCAAGTTTTAAAAAGTAATAAGTTTGAGACAGAATAATGAACTGTTATCATGCCATATCCTTAACCGCACACACACAATTACGCAGTAGGTCCTTTTCTTTCTTCACTGTGCAGTTTTGATAGGCTTTGAAGGAGCGTAGAAGTTTCCCAGGGGCTTGTCTGATTAATTCATATTTGTGTTCATTTCAAAAGAGGCCAAGTTTGCTTACAGCTCAGTCTTGTGCACTTCACTGATCAGTGAGGAGGAGGAGATTTCAGGCTGCTCACTTCCTTTCCATTATTTTTGGTGTTTGTTTATAGATGAATGCTGTTGACACTCTGGGTCAGACGGCGTTGCACCGGGCGGCTCTGGCTGGACACTTGCAGACGTGCAGGCTGCTGTTGAGTTATGGAGCCGACCCCGCCATTGTCTCTCTGCAGGGCTTTACAGCCGCACAGATGGGCAATGAAGCTGTACAGCAGATCCTAAACGGTATAGACTGAATCTGGGGTTTGGGGTTGTTTATTTGGGCTTTGATGTTCTGTATCCTTATGCATTAACAGTTATGGAAATTCAAGCTAATTTATGCTTGTGTCTGTCAGAAAACATTCCAGTGAGAAACTCAGATGTGGATTATAGACTCTTAGAAGCAGCAAAAGCAGGAGACTTGGACACTGTGAAGGTGAGAAATGCTTTAATTTGGTTTCAAATAAAGATAGGCAGGATAGTCGACTAGTTTTCTAAGACTCAAGAGTTAAAAAGGGGTTTGGAGGTGCGGGAACCTTAAAATCTTGTTGTGACCTGGTGGAGCCAAGATATATCATAATACTTTATGGGATATAACTCTCTGGTCTAGAGAGAGAAATTTGAGTTGTCATTTTTGCCTTTTTTTTTGTGAAAAACTTTAATTTGTTTGAGATACTTTGTGATAACCTTTACAACTGTTTTCATTAGTATAGTCCTACAAAGCAGCCCCAGGTTACATGGGAAAAATACACCTGTGGTTATGGATATTGAATTTTTTTTAATAGGCTTTTGTCTGTAATAAAACCCTGAATGGGTTTAGTTTCTTTATCCCAGACAATTAAGCTTTTCAAGGACACAGCTTGCAGCTCTTAAATGTATTTTGTTCTATACTCGTGACCTTGAACAGGGTAGATGTAAGAAGACCTCACCTTNGTCATTTTGGTTTCAACAAAAACACATCAACAGGAGATTATTCAATGTCCCATCTGGGGTGCCATTTTTTATGTGACGATTTTATATATATATTAAGAGGGGTGCCAGCCTGGCTAATCATCCAGACAAATTTTAAATTCTCAGCAATTAAACCGCCCCAAAGGAATCTAATAAAATGTCCTCAACAATTTATACAATCCCTATCTTATCTCTGTGTGTGTGTGTGTGTTAGAGAGAAAACGCTGAGCCAGCATATGCACAAATGCAGCATCTTGTAACATAAGCTTCAGTCTAAAGTTTGGACTTCATATTTTAATACTATACACTAACGTTCAAAGATTTTTGTGGAAAGAAATATATGCGTGTGTGTAAAATATATTATATATATATATATATATATATATGACACAGTCAAACCAAAAATTATTCAGCCATTTTTTATATATTTTAACTAGTGGGTGCAGGACACTATAGTTCATTTATGTAAGTGAGGAAAGCAAAATAAAGTAAACTGTGACATTATACCCAAAAATTCTTCATAGTGGACTACCAGTAAAACTGATAAAAATTCATACACTTTGACCTGACCATGTTTTGCTTAAGTGTTATCTGACATAATTAAGATTAATTTTTTCTGACAGTTTTACTCTGAGATCTTGTCATATTTTATTACCATTTTTTTTTCTATAGTGAATAAACTGTATTAATGAATGAAATGTTTAAGGTGTCTGAATAAATTTTGGTTTGACTGTGTGTGTGTATATATATATATATATATATATACACATACATACATACATACACACACATATATGTATATATATATATATATATATACAGTATGTGTGTGTGTGTATAACTATATATATTTATATTTATATATATATCACACACACACACACACACACACACACACACACACACATACATGCATACATACATACATACAGTCGTGCTCAAAAGTTTACATACTCCTTGCAGAATCATCTAAATGATAATTATTTTAACAAAATAAGAGGGATCATGCAAAATGTGTTATTTTTTATTTAGTACTGTCCTAAGTAAGATATTTTGCATAAAAGATGTTTCCATATAGTCAAAAAATAGCTGAATTTATAAAAATGACCCGTTCAAAAATTGACATACCCTTGATTCTTAATACTGTGTGTGGTTACCTGGATGATCCACGACTGTTTTTATGATTTGTGATGGTTGTTCATGAGTCTCTTGTTTGTCCTGAACAGTTAAAGTGCCCAACATTCTTCAGAAAAATCCTTCAGGTCCTGCAAATTCTTCAGTTTTCCAGCATCTTTTGCATATTTGAACCCTTTCCTGCAGTGACAATTGAGGGACTCAAACATTCACTGATGCTCCAGAAGGAAACACGATGCATTAAGACCCGGGGGGTGAAAACTTTCAAGATAAATTTTACTTAATTTGTGTTCCGGGAAACATGAGAGTAAGTTCTGTAGCTTCCGATGGGCAGTACTAAATGAAAAAATTAGATATTTAAACAAAAGAAGACAAATTTGGACATTCTGCATCGTGTTTCCTTCTGGAGCATCAGTGAATATTTGAACCTTTTTTAAAAGTTGAGTTTGAGTCCCTCAGTTGTCCTCAGTGTGAAAAGACGGATCTCAAAATCATTCAGTCACTGCTGGAAAGGGTTCAAATATGCAAAAAATGCTTGAAAACTGAAGAATCTGCAGGACATGGAGGATTTTTCTGAAGAACAGAGCTCAGTTTAACTGCTCAGAACAAACAAGGGACTCATGAACAACCATCACAAAACAAAAAAAACAGTCGTAGATCATCCAGGTAACCACACACAGTATTGAGAATCAGTGGTTCCCAAACTTTTGAACGGAGATATTTTAATAAATTCAGTTATTTTTTTGTCTTGTGGATTATATGTAAACATCTTTTAAGTAAAATATCTTACTCAGGACAGTACTAAATAAAAAATAACATGCATTTTGTATGATCTCTCTTATTTTGTTAAAATGATTCACATTTTCACAGATTCTGCAAGGGGTTCCCAAACTTTCGCATACCTCTGTATATGTGTGTGTATATGTGTATGTATGTATGTATATATAACAAACAGTATTACTGTTTTTACAGTTTGATCGAATAAATAAGAGACTTTTTAAAAAACATTTATTTTAATAATAATATTACCAAATTATTATTGATTAAAATTAATGTTATTACAATTATAAATAATTGTTAATGTACAAGTTATATTTGTCTACAAAACTTATTTCAATAATTTAAGCATAAGTCTTTTGATCAAAAGCTTCCTAACCTCAAACTTTTGATTTGGTAATGTAAGCCTGAAGATAGTGATTTAGAAACAGATGATAAAAATGTCTGTATGGATGGATGCCTTTGATGCAATCAGATCCTCATTATCTGAAAGCCTCATTATGCGTAAAGTAATTAGATCAGAGCACCAATTAGACTTTTGTCAGGCAATTAATCAGAATCTCTACTGACGCTTGCCATAATTCTGGCCTGCTACCCTATAAAAGCAGATCAAATGAAATTAATTCTTGGATGTAGTAAAGCGATCATCACTAAAGTAAATACATGCATTCAGTTAAATTCTGTTTTGTTTTTTTTCCGTCTTGTGCAGCAACTTTGCTCCCCTCAGAATGTGAACTGTCGAGACCTGGAGGGTCGTCACTCCACGCCACTCCATTTTGCCGCTGGCTACAATCGCGTGGCCGTGGTTGAGTACCTTCTGCACCACGGCGCTGATGTCCACGCCAAAGACAAAGGGTGAGACTTCCTGCAGTTCTTCATCAGAAACTCTTCCTCCGTTGTGGAGTGAATTTCATTAACAGTCAGCGCATGAGTTAGCAGCACTAGGAGATAAACTATAATCTTCTTGTCGCTATTTATCTCTCAACTTCCCTGTCTGCTGCCAGAGGTTTGGTGCCGCTGCATAATGCCTGCTCGTACGGCCATTACGAAGTGGCAGAGCTGCTGGTCAGACATGGAGCGTCGGTCAACGTAGCAGACCTGTGGAAGTTCACCCCGCTGCACGAGGCCGCTGCCAAGGGCAAATACGAGATCTGCAAACTGCTTCTCAAGGTACTGTCATCACTACTCCTGCTGGCTCAGGACTGACCTCTTCACGTCACTCGGCATACTTGTTAATTCAAGTGATGTCTCTTTCTCTAGACGTCTGACAGCCTAGAGTTGTTAATGGTTTTTATCACTCTGTAAAGTTTTTAAATGCAGTGTGAACTGCTGCAGGGACTTCAGTATTATTGGTGTTGAGCAGATGTCGGTTTTAATGCTGTCTGCTTTCATTGCACCTCAGGTTACTGTCACGGGGAGGTTCAGCTTCAGAGCTGTAAGGAATATGCACATTAGCCTTCAAACAAACATGTCACTTTGTTTCCTAAAGTGGAACTGCTGATGTTGAAGATTTACATTTCACATTCACTGAATCTAAATCTGTAAGAGAAGTTGTAAAATTAATTTAGAGGTGTAGATTGTATTGCATTGACTTCCTGATACAATTAGATTTTTACTGACAAAGTGTTGATTAGATTTTATTCTGATTTGAAATTGATTCAGTGGGGGACAAAAAAAAGGGACACTACTGGCAACAGCTTTGATCTATTGATATAAACTGTACAGGCAACTAAAATATGAATGGACCCTAACCATTAAATTCAATGCTTGTGGCCTAAAGATATAAATGTTTTTTCTTAAATTTAAACTTTCAGCCCTCTTTGTATTGTTACAATGTCAGTAGTATATGTAATTTAACAGAGTTTACTCATTCTCAGTGTAACCTGGAAAGACAAATTCACATTTATTTGTCAGAAAAAGACAAAAAAAGAAAAACTCTACATCTGACAGCATCAGGGCTTTTGTGAAAATTACAGATTGTACCTCCGCATTTTTGTATCCCTGCCCACAGACCGTCGGAGCAGTTATTACCAGAACAGTTATTGTAAGGGTAGGTTTATCATTGAAAATTGGATGTCTACTCTTTAAACAGCATTATGGTAAAAAGGGACACTACTGGCAACAGCTTTCTTACCTTTGCTTCGAGGGGTTGGGCGAAATTGACAGAACGGCAGTTTCTTTCAGTTTTTTCCCCTTCATTTGACCTAAAACACTGTTCATTGTCATTCAGTTTGAAAATTTGACTACACAAACGGAGGTTTTTTCAGATTTTCCATTGCGGCGTTCTCTCATATTTACGTTTCTTTGCAGACTTTAGCCACTGCCTACAACGCGCTGTATTTTTCACTGGAAACCGAAAGTAACTCACTCCAGCTAAACGTTTACTCTTTGAATTCTTGCATTCCGGAACAATACAAGTAGACACCATTGTGACCAAAAGTTTGCTATGAAGTATTTCCTACTAAAGCAAGGCGGTATTTGACTCTGGTCAAGCATATCCATAGCAGACTGGTGGGAGTCGGTTTAGATGGCAACGTACCCAGTGCATTATGGGTGTTGAAGTTTTCCTACCTTTTTGGCAAAAGGAAAGACAACAGCCTTTTTTCTTTGTTTTCTCTAGTCAGGTTCTTTTTTTCCTTTTTCTTTTCTTTTTTTTTGCCTTTCTAATGTATAGGCAACCAAGATTTTTTGAAAGCCTGTTTTGCCAGCGGTGAAGTACACCTTTACAAGTAAACTGTATTTTTTTTTTTAGGGTTAAAACTCTGAAAGATGAGGTTTTTAAACTGTGCTAAGTCAGCCTTTGAGCATCTGTGGTTATTTGTGCTCGGTGTCCTTATCTCCTTTAGCATGGAGCAGACCCCACCAAGAAGAATCGGGATGGAAACACTCCATTGGACATGGTAAAGGAGGGAGACACAGATATCCAGGACTTGCTGAGAGGAGATGCAGCGCTTTTGGATGCCGCCAAAAAAGGCTGCCTGGCCCGGGTCCAGAAACTCTGCAGCTTGGAGAACATCAACTGCAGAGACACACAGGGACGCAACTCGACTCCGCTGCACCTGGCAGGTAATAAAAAATCATTCTGCTTCCTTCCGAGCCATCACTTTCAACACAGAAATGAGAGCACTTCTCTCTTTCAAATGGAAAAATCAAGCTGTACCACCATCCAGAGAATTGCATCTCTACAAAAGCATTGAAGCAGTGTGAGATATCATCCTACCCCAGTGGCGAGGCAAGGAAACCCAGAAGGAAAGAAAGGGGGACATGTTGAATTAAATCTTGGCTCTCATCCCTTTCTGAGCACTGTGTAAGCCTGGCTTCCAGGCGGGGATTCAAAGGCTTCCTTGCCAAATATTAAATCTGTCTAAGACTTCCACACTGTTCGTACCGTCACCGACATTTACATGCACAACAATATTCTCTGTATGGCTCATGTCCCTGATAAAGTCTTATTCTGAATAATCTCTTTATGTGAGACTTACCCCATCTAATTCATGGGTGTTCTTGTATTCGTGAGAACTTTTTGGAATATGATTGTTTCTAGAGTTGTCCACATGCATTGGTTGATCTGTGACTCTATGGAGCACTTTTTGCACCCATGGAAAAATCTAAAAAAATATCCATGAAAATCTTATCCATGACTGTTTAAATAGTGAGTAAGAGTTTTTATTATTATTTATTATTTAATATTTAATAGTATAGAATATGTCAGAGCCAAAGCTAATCAGCTTTTAAATTATAATAATAATATACAGTTGTAGCTGGAAAATATACAAGTGCTTTGATATTATAAATGTTTAAAGGATTAGTTCACTTGAGAATTAAAATTTCCTGATAATTTACTCACCCCCGTGTCATCTCTTTCTTTCTTCAGTCGAAAAGAAATTAAGGTTTTTGAGGAAAAAATTCTAGGATTTTTCTCAATGTAGTGGACTTAAATGGGGATCAAAGGTTTGAAGGTCCAATTTGCAGTTTTAATGCAGCTTCAAAGGGCTCTACACGATCCCAGCTGAGGAATAAGGGTCTTATCTAGCGAAACGATCTGTCATTTTCTAAAAAAAATATATATATGTACTTTTTAACCACAAACGCTCGCCTTGCACTAGCTCTGCGATGCACGTCCATGACTTCACATATTACATAATAACGTTGGTAAGGTCACGCGTGATGTAAGTATTGAGCAAGTGTTTACAAAGCGAAGTCAAATGACATTTACAAAAAAAGTAAAACAACAATGTCAGATGATTTTGAAGTTGGAGGAGAACCCTACCACGGTACTTCCGCCTAGGTCACGCATGACCTTTCCAACCTGATTACGTAATGCATGGTGCATCGCAGAGCTACTGCAAGACGAGCAATTGTGGTTAAAAAGTGTGTGTGTACATATATATATATATATATATATATATATATGGTGTGTGTATATATTTATTTGTTTTTAAGAAAATGGCAGATCGTTTCGCTAGATAAAACCCTTATTCCTGAGCTGGGATCGTGTAGAGCCCTTTGAAGCTGCACTGAAACTGCAATTTGGACCTTCAAGCCATTGATCCCCATTGAAGTCCACTATATGGAGAAGAATCCTCTAATGTTTTCCTCAAAAAGCTTAGTTTCTTTTCTACTGGAGAAAGAAAGACATAAACATCTTGGATGACATGGGGGTGAGTAAATTATCAGGAAATTTTAATTCTGAAGTGAACTAATCCTTTAAGTATGTGTGTATTTATATATAAATATGTGCACACAAACACACACACAAATATAATTATAATAATAATAAATAATTGCAGCTGGATTTTTTTACAAGCATGTGGCAATTTACTTGTCAAATATATAATAATCATTCAGTTTATACCCAACAAAATAATAATGGGAATGATCATGTGGTAGAAAACAATCCTGCTACACATGTACAAACTAAAACGATTGGCCCACAACAGATCTAAGTTCAGAGTAGGAGAGCACTTCTCCAGGAGCATCATTTGTACAACACTACAGCCATGCCAGTGACTCATAGCAGGACTCATACTGCGTTCAGAACAGCACAGATCAGCAAATGTCACTGAACAGATGGAGTGAGCGCTCTGGTCAGTCCACTTATCTTGCTAGGCCAGGCCAGCAGCAGGTGGGTGACGGCCCTAACCATCAGGCAGAGATACAGAAACATGATTTTACTCTAGCTAGCACACATTCACTTTTCCACCGGTGCAATGGGCTGTGTAACGTGTGGTTGTGACACTTGCCTGGAGAACGCGTTACTCGTCTGCCGTTTGCCTGCGGGAAGAATCGTAAGATGCATCTATTCGTTCTGGCTCACAATACTGGATCTCATGCATGAAAATCCTGAAGATTTGTCTTGTAATTATTTGAACAGCTGGTGAGTCATTTTAAGGCTGAAGACCCCCTATTTAGCAGTCTGCCCATCAATCAAATTTATTTGTTTTAATGTAGTTTTATTTGTAATTACCCTATTTTATGGAGGAATAAATTTTTTATGGATAAATTACATGTAATTTTATTTATGTAGTATTACTGTACTATTTAAAAAAAAAAAATCATTTCACTTATCCATAAAAGTATAAAATATCAACACTAATTGCCTCATTCAGAAATGCAGCATGTTTTCGCTCACTAGCATTGAGCTCATTTCACTGATGCGGTTTACACTTTCTCTCATGTATGGAAAATGACTGCTGACTCTTCATGACTTCATTACAACATGCTGACACCAAATCCACACTGTAAATAGTTTTTGTGTTCACTATAATCAAAGTTTATAATGTGTTAATGAGAATAAATCTGCTTCATTGAAGATAAGCAGAAAAGAGAGCGGTACAACCAAAAAGGTGACACATTCGAGGGAAGGAAGTGAGAAACACTGCTAAAAATGCTTGTAGTTTGTGGAGAATCTGCAGGAAGCGTTTGATGAACACAGCACACACTGTGGAGTTTGTATGTGTGAGACAGAGTGCCTGTTCTCATTAGTGCGGTTCTCAAAGCTGGGTTTGTGCATTATTAGAGAGCTACAACCTGTAATGATGAGGGCTTTAATTAGTAACTGTCCTGTAGGCAGTCATGTATGTCTGGAGCAAGGCTGAGAGGGAAAGGAAAAAAGAAGACCGTTAAAGCTGAAAATAGTAGTGTCTGGTTCTTTTGGGTAAAGCTTAGTGTCAGCTTGCTCAATGCCAAAGGTTGACTGCCAGATTGAGTCTCTTAGCTTATCTGCAGCGACAGAAAACACTCAATCTCCGCTTTGCTTCCACTTTGCACTGAGTAATAAATATAATTGCAATTGCAAGAAGTCAGTGCATAAAGATTCCAATAACACTGCCTGAAGAGAGTTTAATTAATTGAGTTTAATTGAGTTTTGAAGATAGAAATAGATTCAATTTCACTGAGATGGTGATGGTGGGAATTCAATAGACCTACTTGGAGACTGGCACTGAAATACCACCCAAGACAAACTATCTGAATTTGGGAACCATTAATAAATTGGCTAAAAGTCTGAGGAGGGGGGAAAACTATGAACTGACTATTGGGCTGGAACAGTGTTATTTATATACTATTATATTATTTTAGTATTAATATTTTGATTTTTAGCTTTTGTTTTATTTTATATTTTTATTTTAGTTTGTTTTAGTAATTTTGTTATGTGCTTTTGTCATTTTTTTTAATATATATATTTTTTAATATTTTTAATATAATAATTTAATATAATTTTATTTCAGTTTTTTTTTT
>RJVU01035392.1:7081373-7094569 GCA_003731715.1 Anabarilius grahami
TTTATATACTATTATAGTATGTATTAATATTTTGAATTATATTTTTATATTTACATTTTTCGTTTTAGTTTTAGTAATTTAGTATGCAAAAAGTGGTTGGATATCTTTAGTTTAAGTTTTAGTAAATTTGTGCTTTTGTCTTTTTTTTTTCTTTTTTATATTTCTATTTAGCTTTAGTTGTATTTTAGATTTAGTCATTTAGTACTTAAAATATTTCAGTGAATGTTTTTAAAACAATTACAGTGCGATATGTGATAAACAGCCAAGTGAAGTTTCAGCACAATTTTTACCACTGAACTCTGTGGAAAACATGTTGATAAATAAACCTTTTTACCCACAGAGTAAAAAACAGGTTATTATGAAGCACCAGAAAATACTGCCGCAAACTACTAAACTATTGGTTTGAAAAAGACACCTGGTGGGCTTAAAGGGATAATTCACCCAAAAATGAAAATTTTGTCATTTACTCACCATCAAGTTGTTCCAAACGTGTATGAATTTCTTTCTTCTGCTGAACAAAAAGAAGATATTTTGGAATGTCAGTAACCAAACAGTTGAACCAAACAGTTGACTTCCATAGTATGGGATGGTGAGTAAACGATGACAGAATTTTCATTTTTGGATGAACTATCCCTTTAATGCATGTTCTACACGCAGTGACTGGCACACAGGCACTTTAAATTCAATAAATCTGACAGAAAACAGATGATTTAAGCAGTTTATAGCTACAATTTGGGGTTTGGATTCAGTTCCATGTAGATTAATTATCATTTAGATGTAAAATTTGATT
Organism: Anabarilius grahami; assembly: GCA_003731715.1. NCBI lineage: Eukaryota > Metazoa > Chordata > Actinopteri > Cypriniformes > Xenocyprididae > Anabarilius > Anabarilius grahami. The sequence goes on from RJVU01035392.1 coordinate 7,082,164, forward strand.
TCATAGTGTTCGGGTTTGTAATAATTCTCAGTGGCAGACTCCTGATAACCAGTTTATAATTTATGGCCATTATTAAAGGATGTACTCAATGTGAAACTCTGGAAAATGTTTTTTTTTTTCTTTCTTTCCAGGTTTCAAGGTTTCAAAAACACTCTGAAACATGATATGGATTGGTGACTTGAGTTTGATGATACCAGATGGTTTCATGTGCAGATGGATTTACATTTCTCTGCATCCTTTTTTCCACAGCTGGCTATAACAATCTGGAGGTAGCGGAGTATTTACTTGAGCATGGGGCGGATGTCAATGCGCAGGACAAAGGTGGCCTTATTCCCCTCCACAACGCAGCCTCGTACGGGGTGAGTGCAATTGCTGATTAAAAAGAGGAATATTTCAGTGAGACTGGGACTACATACAGCCATCTGTTAAGCTGGCACGTGTCATGCCTCCGGTCGTGTCAGGTCTGGCAGGAAACGGTGTTGTGGGTACCTCAGATACACTCAAACAGATGTAGATGCTGAATAATCCATGTATGTGCTCCTGAAAACTAAACACAAGGGCTTTTTTCCTCTCAGAACAAATGCAAACCTTTTACCTGTACTCCTCTGTGCTCTGATACAGCACTTTGTTTTCACTTCCTGTGACTGAGGGAATCAGTGTGTGGCTATATGCAAAACGTGTTTGGACATCTGTGTTTGTTCTGCCAACAGAACCTCGGCTTATGCACTTTTAATGCGTCACTGCGGCTCATGATTCTTTCGGGTGGTTTCAGTTGCATTTCCACTCGCAAACAACCCAGATGCCGAGATGATGCCATTTGTGAGCCGTAACCCAGACAAGCCTTAATCCCCACTGCAGAGAGCTCTTCTAATACAGGATTTTACTCTTTCTGGAAATCAAATCAAGCGAATTCAGGGAAACTCATTTCAGGTGATGGTAGTTGGAGGTATTTATCAGCATCTGCCCTCTGGAGGTATACAGGGATATGATTAGACCATGCAGATGGATGGGAGCAGATTGCAGTTACATAAACATGCTGGGTCAGAACTAGCCTGACTCCGGCCCTCAACCACACTCGTATACGCTCTGCTGCTATCCAAGAAACAGGGCCTCTGTGACTGGAGCTGGGGGATTCTGATTGGCTGCAACCGGAGTGGCAGGTGGCCCAAGCTTTTCTGGTTGGCTAAAAGAGAGCTGGCTGCCGGCCGATGCTGGCTGACCTTGAGTGCGCCTCCCTCTGTTCATATGCAAGCCTGTTTGTGTAGAGGCTGTCAGCGCTCTGCAAACACAGGCAGCTGATCGCAGTTCCATACAGTCACTGCTGCTGATGGGGGCACATTTTTTTCGAAACAAAATCATAAGATTTCAATTAAAACAAATTGAAAATGTAACTACAATAGTATTAGTAGTATAGTAACTCTTTTACGTCATTTAGGACAACGCTTCCCTACCATTGACAGAATTTTCCAGCAATCCATATTTTCATTGTTATACAGTAGTGGGTGCTATTAAGCATCTTCTGAAAGAGTACAGAATCTCCTGATCAAAACACAGGTGAGGAAGCAGAAAAAAACGATAGAAGCATTGCTTGCACACGTTAGCTAACGCGATCATTAAACATTAAACAACATGAAAATCAAAACTGCCTAATGCTACCGAATGAAATGTTGACCCAGGAAGAGGTACAGGACTGCAAGCTTTGGGGTTGTTGATGGACTCGATCTGCTCGATCTGTGTTTTTGATCATCGTTCTGAATCCGATCCAAACATAGTTTTTGACAAAAACACGATTTTCTAAGCTTTTTGTTCAAAATGTTCCTCTTTTTATGGAACTTAAAACAAGTGTTGTTAAAAAAAAATTGTTTTTTTTTTATATATTGTATGTTCCGATATTCATACAACAAAATATTCTGGGGACCATGAAAGTTTTGTTTATAAGAAAAGAAAAAAAAGATCAAACATGTTGGCACTTGTCAGTCATACAATAGCTTTGTAAAAAAAAAAAAAAGAACATGAAAAAGATTTTTGTATCAAAAATAGCTTTTTATGAAAAATATTTATCTTCCAGTCAGCTGTTAACCGCAACAACCTGATCACTTAATGATTTGAACTCGAAAAATTGTATTAGTCTAATTCATGAACAAAACATAATAGACTGATTTTATCATCTGATTCATTTGGATTCTGTTATTATGATTCAAATGGTTGTTTTGAATCATTTGATTCACTCAAAAGAGTCATTTGATTCACATTTTTATCTACTTTTCTCCTTCACTTGCCAAGTAGAGCTAGAGGATGTCCGTATTTTCAATGAATGACAGCTTACAATTTGGTTTGTTGTTCACACAAAGCTTAGAGTAATATGGACCACTTTAAAAATATAACTTGGTGACAATCAGGCAAACTTTTACACCAAAGCAGATCTTCTATAGAAAGAGCTGTGCTTCATTTTTCAAAATTAACATGAAAGCTTTAAAGATTGTAGATTGTACATTCATTTTGTTAATAAGCCTCTCTCTTCCCTTCCAGCATGTGGATATTGCGGCCCTGCTGATCAAATACAACACCTGTGTAAATGCCACTGATAAATGGGCCTTCACGCCCCTCCATGAGGCCGCACAGAAGGGCCGTACGCAGCTCTGTGCTCTGCTGCTGGCCCACGGGGCCGACCCCACCATGAAGAACCAGGAGGGACAGACACCGTTGGACTTAGCGACGGTAATGCACAGATACCTTTCACATGGACTCATATTTATGGACATTCAAGCACATATTTAAATGTTGGCATTCATTTAACAGAGCTACAGATTTGCATGTCTAGACATAGACCAGTTTAAAAACCCAAATTCTATAAAAGTTTTATGGTCTGTAAGACTATTTGTTCTGGCTGTAAGATCTCGTATGGTTCAGGTGGCATAGACTATCCTGAAAAATTGGGACATTTGTCTTCTAAACACATAAGCTGAAGTGTTTAAACCCATATCCCCTGTGTTCAGGCTTGTGCGAAGCAAATGGTAAATCTACCGTAACCTTTACTAATTGGGCTCTTGTGGCTGTGCTCTTGCCAGGTGCTAATGACACAGCTGTTCTCATCTTTTATTGTCCAACTCAAGACCAAGAAGCCAAACTAATGCTGTGTACAACTACCATCTAGCCCATGTGGCATGCTACTCTAACATGAATTTTAGATGAGTTTAGTTGTATTTAAAACTGATCAGACTGATCAGAAAATTAGTGTTGATTTTTTTTCCTCTGATCTCCAGGCTGATGATATCCGGGCGCTGCTGATTGATGCCATGCCCCCTGAAGCGCTGCCTAGTTGTTTCAAGCCCCAGGCCACGGTGGTCAGTGCCTCTGTCATCTCTCCAGCATCCACACCTTCCTGCCTATCCGCCGCCAGCAGCATAGACAATCTGGCCGGGCCCCTGGCAGAGTTGGCTGTACCTGGAGCCTCAGGCCCCGCTGATGGGGCTACTGGATCAGAGAGGAAGGAGGGAGAAAGTGAGTAGATCATGTGATGTAACTTTTTTTTTTTTTATTATTATTGTTGTAAGTAGGTCTGCAACAACTAATCAATTTTTCGATCAAACATTTGTTGCATATAAAATTTCAGTTTAAAATGAACTGTTTTTGAGAAATTATACAATATATGAGTTGAAATACTGACAAAAGTAATAATATTTTATAAGAACAATAGCTGTAATGGGATTATAACCAAAAGTCTCTTAATGGGATAATTCACCCAAAAATGAAAATTATCCCATAATTTACTCACCCTCAAGCCATCCTAGGTGTGTATGACTTTCTTCGTTCAGCCAAACACAATCAGAGTTATATTAAAAATATCCTCCTGGCTCTTCGAAGCTTTATAATGGGAGTGATTGGAGGATGAGATTTTGAAGCCCACAAAAGTGCATCCATCGATCATAAAACGTACTCCACGCAGCTCCAGGGGGTTAATAAAGGCCTTCTGAAGCAAATCGATGGATTTGTGTTAGACAAATATGTGACCCTGGACCACAAAACCAGTCATAAGTCGCACGGGTATATTTGTAGCAATAGCCAACAATACATTGTATGGGTCAGAATTATCGTTTTTTATTTTATGTCAAAAATCATTAGGATATTAAGTAAAGATCATGTTCCATGAAGATATTTTGTAAATTTCCTGCTATAAATATATCAAAAATGTATTTTTGTGAGTGGACATGCATTGCTAAGGACTTCATTTGGACTTTAAAGGTGATTTTCTCAATATTTTTATTTTTATTTTTATTTTTTTTGCACCTTCAGATTCTAGATTTTCAATAATATTAAAATATTGTCCTATCCTAACAAACCATACATCAATGGAAAGCTTATTTATTCAGCTTTCAGATGATGTATAAATCTCAATTTCAAAAAATTGACCCTTATGACTGGTTTTGTGGTCCAGGGACGCATATTCTTACTTAAAACTTTATGAAGTAAAATAACGAGCTTCCGGCGTGACAGCCATACACATTCGACTTTAAAAAGCATTAACTTCCACGACGTAGTACACAATGCCATGATGTACTATGCTGTGTCCTATTTTATAACGCGTAATACGTCATGTCATTGTGTACTACATATTGGAAGTTAATGCTTTTTAAATGTAAGTTGAATGCGCATGGCTTTATTAACCCCATGGAGCCGCGTGGAGTTTGTTTTATGATCGATGGGTGCACTTTTTTGGCCTTCAAAATCTCATCCTCCAATCACTCCCATTATAAATAAAGAAGAAAGTCATATACACCTAGGATGGCTTGAGGGTGAGTAAATTATGGGGTAAATTTCATTTTTGAGTGATCTATCCCTTTAAGAAACTTACAGTAAAAAATTATAGTAAGATTACCTTTCTACCTGTTAGCAGTTAAAACATACTTTGTAGTGAAATGTTTAACAATAATAATACATTGTGGATTAATAGAAGATAGTACACGTTTTTTTGTCAATATCATTAAGATTTCATCTAAAAACAATTGACATATCAATCAGTTTATAAAAATTGTTTATAGTTGTTATATGTTTAATTGTTAGTTAACCCTAAATGTAACTTAAGCCCTAAATGTTTGATAATAGTTCTATGAGAAGTTTTTTTTTCCTCCCTCTCTCTCTCTAGTTACAATTCTGGATATGAACATCAGTCAGTTCCTGAAGAGTTTGGGTTTGGAACATTTGCGGGATATTTTTGAGCGGGAACAGGTAAGGTCACTTCCTAGGATCAAACCAATCTCAATCATCTCAATCTCATCAGTTCCACTCCACACATTAATTTGCCAGCTGTCCCATGTAGAGAAGCCTGCCGTTGTTTCCTGAGGAGAACTCTAGGTCCTTCTCGTCAAAGTTATGTAAATGCGATGACATCTGTGGCCTAGTAATTATCTCCTTTCAGTATACTCTCTCTCTCAGCACCTTGGCTTTATAATTTCCAGCCATCTCCTCTTCAGCCGGTCGCTTTGAGATTACTAGCATCTCTCAATCTTTATAGGTGTGAGAGAGATCCTGGGTGATGTGGCTGACCTATGCGCCTCTTCTTTTGATTAATACAGTCGTGCCACTCCCTCACACTGAGCTCAGGACTCTGTTGTTCCTCCGGCTTTTCTTCTTCTCAGCTTCGACTCAGTGAGGGCGAGCAATGGGACGCGATTGGCACGCTGTGCCAGACCCGCCACTCATTTGCACATAGATGAACAGAAATGGTCTTGGCGGCCACCAGCTTGGAAGAGCGCTTGATGTGAGGGGCTGAAATCAGTTCTGATTGTGGCTTTAGTAAGACGCATTCATCTGTCTCACGGTGACTCACTCGTCTGCTCCCTCTCCATCTTATTCTGCCTCGCTCTGCCTACGGGAGATGGAGCATAAAGATACAACAACTTTTCAGAGACTGTGCGAAAGACTTGAGTGCAAATGAGATTGAGGACACGCTCACAGATCTCATACACGCACCAGTGTCCTCATTAGATGCATCTGAGTTAAGGCTCGGCACAGTTTAGAGCTGTCTCCTCACTTTACTAGTGCTGTCAGATGGGCAGCATGCAAATATTTGTCATTTTTAGATGTCTGCAGAATGCCTGCTGTATTTTCACTTCCCTTTGAATAGAGATGCATCATGCTGGTTGATCAGTTGACTAGTCCAGCATTTGATCAATTAATTTATGAGGTTGTCTAGCTTGTTCTTATGTTTTACTTTTGATATTTTACTTTTTAATGATCATGCTTTTCTTTAGCTGTTAGACAGTTTGCATGTTAAAACATTATTGGACTGCTGTCTTTAAATTCATCTCTTTTAAAGCACTACTGCTACCGCCACACACATTCAATTGGACATTTTGGTTGTATTTTTTTTATTTTTTTTGAGCATCCTACCATGAACATTTCTGTTTTTGCTGAATTTAAGAATTCGACTAATGTAAACACCACCTAATAAGCTTGTATAATCAGGTACAGAAACAAAACCAGGTTAAAAACCATAGACTTTAGTTGGTGTAGACGCCATATTGAATTTAGCACGGATGAAAACAAGGCTGTGAAGGATACATTTGCAGTCTTTACAATAGCGCGCACTGGATAAAGGTCCGAGATCATGTAAGTTGCATAACTCACAACTATTTGAGTCGATGACTACTGATTCCCCTGCCCAACCCCCTCCCCCCGGAAAGACGTTTTGCAGGTTGGACAGTCGGTATGTTGTTAAACATCTGTACGATCCATTGAACACACTGTGCTTCTGTCCCTCACAGCCTCGTTTTCATTCCTGTCAAAAAATAAATATGGTGCTACCCTCACCAACGTCTTCTAACACCAACAAGGATAACTATAACTGTAAATATATTAGCATTCACACCCAAGCAGGATAAAGTTCTTTTTATTATAAGCGCATTGTTGCTTTAAATGCCCAAGCTCTTTAAAGTCAGGTGGATTTTGATTGGTTGTCAATGTTTTTATTGTTCATCAGTTAAAAAAAAGGAAGTTCCTAAAGTGATTCCAGTGATATCGTTCCTCTGTGTCATTATCATTATAGTTGTGATGTGGACTTCCCTATTCTCATAGAATTAGAATGTTGATTGAAACTTTGTTATAGTTATCCTTAATTAAAGGTGCAGTAAGTGATTTCTGAGAAACACTGTTGACATCTGCAATCACCAAAACAAACACACCCCTACCCAAAAGGATCACACCCCTATCTTTATTGCTCCGCCCCCAAATTCACAAACACACTGGGTGCTTCTCATTTCTTATTTGTGCATACTTGCTTCCTTTCCTCATGTCTCAGCTCCACCCCCATAGGATGTGAGGGGAGGATGCAAGGAAAGAAAACGAGGACGGATGAATCGAAGGAAAAGTTATTTGTATATTGGAATGTACATGATCACTCAAGCATCATTTCAAAGCATCATCAGCTGCGATCGAGGGATCTGCCCTCATGTTGTTAAAGTTTGGTTATTTAAAAAAATAATAATAAATATTTATAACGCAAGATGCTCCGTTGAAATATGTGAGATGTAAAGTTTATTTAAACTGCAAAAGTAAAGAATACATTTAAATTATTGTTGACAGATGGGAGGAGAATGTATATGTGCATCAGGTTTCTCGACGAGAAAGACTTCCGCAAAGGAAACACCTGTGTATCCTCGCTCACTATGCAACACAGGCACCTCCCCTTAATGAGTGGGCATGCCCCTTACTGCTGATTGGCTACAAGTGTGTTTTGGTGCTTGGTCCAGCGTTTTTCAGAAATGTCTTACTGCACCTTTAAGGTTTTATTAAGTCAGCTAAAAACTTAAGTCAGTTTTTGAAGGTTTTGCACTAGTCTTTAGTAAATCTGCTGCAGTTCTTTTTCAGCTTTGGCACAAATGAAAACTTCGCCAAGAGTTAGAGAGAGAAAAAGAAAAAGAGAAATAAATGGAATCTTTCCAGCTGCGGCCATCACACCTTCACGGCAATAATGGTCAGTCCTGCGAGTCCTATCGATTGAAGTGCACAGTGCTTCCTGAGAGAGAGAGGGAGAGAGAGGGAGAGAGCAGTTGGCAGCTCTTGGGCTAATGGCCTTTAACAGACCTATCATAGATGTGATGCATTGCCAATAAGTGGGCCATTGGAATTGGGAGTGTGAGAGTTTGAGATTACACAGGCTGACGCAGAGTCATCGGTAATGGGACGGTCATTCACTTCCATTCATACACTGCTGTTCAAAAGATTAAAAGTAAAAAATTTTTTAAAGAAGTCTCTTATGCTCACTAGACATATCAGTTTGGCTATATTTGTTGAGTTCCAAAATGATTTCACATGCTTAGTCTCGTGTGATTAAACATTAATGCCTCTGTAAGACACATTCTGGCTCAACGGCTCCCTGCCTCACAGTCTAGCATGCGCAAATCGGCATCTGTGTGTTTGCTTTTGTCTGCGTGTTCTGTGTAGGAGGCGTATACAGCAATAATCATTCTGTGTGTTATGAGTCACACGCGATAATATCCATCCAAGCCTCCTGCCGCTCTAAGAGTTTATCATCTCAGTAGGAGGAAGTTCCACATTCTAACAAGCTGAGAAAATGAAAAATTGCACTGTTGGCTGTTTTTGATACAGTCGAAATTGGCCTTGAAATGAATCACTCAGTGGCATTTGTAATTACAACTTCATGTGATTTGGTTTTGCCTGCAGACGACTTTGGTTTCCATAATTCTGATTGGTGATCACTTGTTGTATTAGATTTCGCTGGATGTGCTGGCTGACATGGGCCACGAGGAGCTCAAGGAGATCGGGATCAACGCATACGGGCACAGACACAAACTCATCAAAGGCATTGAGAGGCTGCTGGGCGGTCAACAAGGTCGGTTCAGAAGCGTTTAGCTCCAGCGTCTCTCTCGCAAACACCATCTGTTCATGACTAAGCAAACCACACTGTGGTAGCTGATAGTTTTATGTGCTGGTGTGCTTCCTTACAGGTGCCAACCCATACCTGACATTCCACTGTGCGAGTCAGGGCACGGTGCTGATCGACCTGGCACCTGATGACAAAGAGTTTCAGTCAGTAGAGGAGGAGGTGAGTGCGCAATCCAAATCAGCAGACCTAGGGGCTTTTCCTTCCAAAGCTTGTGAAATATTATTCCTAATTATGAAATGGATAGGTCTGGTTGTAGATGCTGGTCAGCACAGAGTTCCAGCCATGCTAAGATATTTTTTAGTCTTATATATTACATTTCATAGTTTTGTTTTTTGTGAAGGTATATGATATGTGTCAGTGTGCAGTAAAAGTTATAACTAATTTATAGTCTTATATAACCTATTTGTAGTTTTATTTTATCAGTTTATTTTAGTTTGCAATAAAAGTTATTACATATAGTCTTAAATAACTTAGTCTTTTTTTTTTATTTTAGTGTGCGGTGAGTTAGATCTTTGTGAAGTTGTGTCCCAAATGACGCACTATGTACTTAAGCACTATGTACTGAACCGTGTAGTGTGTGAATTTATAAGGTTATTTTGTCATTCAGCTGTGGAGTCTGATAGCCCCTCCCCCTCCGTTACGTAGTTAAAGGGTTAGTTCACCCAAAAATTAAATATCTCATTAATTACTCACCCTCACGTCGTTCCAAACCAATTAGACCTTCGTTCATCTTCAGAACACAAATTAAGATATTTTTGATGAAATCCGATTTGTTTGTTTTTATCCCCCATAGAAAGCAACGACATTACCACATTAAAGGTCCAGAGAAATAGTAAAGACATGGTTAAAATAGTCAACGTGACTATAGTGGTTCAACCTTAATGTTACGAAGTGACGAGAATACTTCTTGCGCGCAAAAACAAAACAAAAATGACGACTTTATTCAACAGTTTCCTCTCTACCCTGTCATTCTTCTAAGCAGTTTACGTTGAAGACACATTGTAGAGCTTCCGTGTTCTACGTCAGAACGCCGACTCAGTATTGGCCGGCTCCTGCGTCAGCATCACACGCATGCGTTGTGGTGCTCACATGTACAGCGTCGGCCAATACTGAGCCAGCGTTCTGATGTAAACACGGAAGCGCTGCACTGCATTCACTGTGTCAGCTGCGTAGGAGACTGTAGGTTACTTTTGTTTTTGTGCACAAGTATTCTCATCGCTTCATAACATTAAAGTTAAAGCACTGTAGTCACATTGAGTATTTTAATAATGTCTTTACTACTTCTCTGGACCTTGAATTTGGTCATTTTGTTGCTTTCTATGGGGGATTAAAAAAAACTCTTGGATGAGTAATTAATGACAGAAATGTCATTTTTGGGTGAACTAACCCTTTAAAGCTGCAACAGCATGAAGTGTGAACCCACTATTCAGACTATTTATTTTTACTATATATTTACTATTTACTATCAGATTATATTAACTTGTTAATAGTACTAAAACTTATTGTAATCTTATTTATTTTACTTTAGTGTGATAAAATATTGTCTTGTATAACTGATTTTATTTTTTAATTTTATTTTAATGCATTTTATTTTATTAATTTTGTGTATTTTATTGTTCTATAGTTTTATAGTTAAAATTATTTATGGTCTTTTATAACTTATTTGTAGACTTATTTTTTATTTTATTAATTTAATGTGTGATAAGTTACAACTTATAGTCTTACAGAACTTATTTGTGGTCTTATTTTTTACTTTAGTGTGCTATTTAATTGCACAACTTAGTCTTATATCTTCTATTTTGTAGTCTTATTTTACTTATTTATTTTATTTTAGTGTGAGCTATAATTTTAGTCTTTGATATTTTAAGTATAATCTTATTTAAGTTAGTTTGCTCTCTTATATAATGTTATGTAACATTTTATTTGTATTTTATTTTACCATATTAAAGGACTGCGTGCTCTTCGATTTTTATTTATTTTTTTAATGTATTATGACATAACAGAATTGTTTTTGTTTACAGCTGCAAAGTACGATCAGAGAGCACAGGGATGGTGGCAATGCGGGGGGTGTTTTCAGCAGGTACAACATCCTGAAGGTGAGTGATTTCCATATATTCTAGACACATTTTAGTTAATTAGTTTATGGTTCAAATGTTTGATGAATATTTAAGCAATGATGTCAACTTTGTAAAACGTTGGTACAGATTCAGAAGGTGGTGAACAAGAAGCTGAGGGAGCGATACGCACACAGGCAGAAGGAGATTGCAGACGAGAACCACAACCACCACAACGAGCGCATGCTCTTTCATGGTACTGCTCCAGCTCACTGTCACGAGATGAATAAGTGCTATTTGGGAAAGTTTAAGCTACAAAAGAACCTTTTTTGCCCATTTCAGACTCAAAAGCTGCTTTCAAGCAGTGTAATTCCATTTTTCCAGTTTTTACATATGGCTAATCAGTTTCCTTTTTCTTAATCTACAAGGGTCACCATTCATCAACGCCATCATCCATAAAGGGTTTGATGAGAGGCATGCCTACATTGGGGGGATGTTTGGGGCAGGAATCTACTTTGCAGAGAACTCCTCGAAAAGCAACCAGTATGTGTACGGCATCGGAGGAGGGACGGGCTGCCCCACACATAAAGACCGCTCCTGTTACATCTGTCACAGGTACATACACATCTGATTCTTCCCATTTAAAAGTAATAGGCTTTGACAAACATCACCTGAGCAAACAGGAAAACACCTAAGCTAGCTAGTTCTTTTTATTGTTTTATTCGATCGTAATATCCGAATGTTTGTGTTTTCACTCGCTCCTTTGAAGATAACTCGAGTAAAACAGCTCTATACTTAAAGAAGCACATACAAAAGTCCTAAACTGGACGCGGTGAAACCAGTTTTACAGAATATGGAAGTTTGTTGCGTATAACCCCCATTGAAAAAGATCCTAGATTAGCTCTTGATATGAATTATTGCTTATTAAAGGTGGGGTAAGCAATATTTCAAAAACACTGTTGGACATTGTTGATATTTGAAATCAGGAAAGGTTTTGTAATATTAACTCAGGTCCTAAAGCTCCTGCCCAGTCATAACTCTATTTCTGCAGTCTTTCTTCAAATCTCCCTCTTTCTCGTTCTCTCTCCTGCACCGTCATACGCTGCTTAATGCTGATTGGCTACACGTTTGTTGTTTGTTTTAACTAACTTCCAAACAGCATTTTTGAAATATCGCTTACCCAACCTTTAATGAAAAAAACAGGAGTACTTACTCTAAATGACCAGCTGATGGTGCTGTCTATCCTATAATCCAGTGCAAAAGTGTTTATTGTACAAACGTATAAAGAAAATCTAACACTGTAAATAATTACACTCATAAACACTGATCAAAATTCTAATTTCTGAAACAAATTAATCTAAAACTGTCCACATATGTAGGGTACTTCTATGTAATAATTTATTTACATATTAGCTTTAATACATGTCTAAATTATATTATTATTATT
>RJVU01035392.1:7102595-7165700 GCA_003731715.1 Anabarilius grahami
TTTTTATGAGGAAGATCCACCCATACCGCAGCATTCATCCCGTATTTTGCACCTTTGCCGTGTGGACTTCCATTTTCATAATCACGTTTATACATCAAGACACATTCAAACAAGCTCCTTTATGCTACATGCATAAATGGCCAAGCTGAACTATTGAAATGGGTGCTAGACTAAAAAGGAGGGTGTAATTGTTGCAAAAGCTCTGCAATGCAGATCAACGTTTTAATTGCTGATGAAATGCACGTCATTTGCAGTTGAAAAGACCCATAACAACCAAGACTAATTTACACACTAATTTATACACTAATTTAACGGCTACATCTTCCCTAACCATCCAAACACTAATTTACATACATACATGCATTCATAAAAAAACTAATTTTATTAAAAATGAAAAATTAATTTTAAATACCTATAAATTCAATGGCTTCAGTGAACCAAGAACTGATGTCCTCCTTATGGTTGTCTTCCACCGGGATACACTTGTACTGGTAATCCCCTTCAAAATAGTTTGGACAGTTTGAAGATACATTCAATAGAGCAGAAATGCCCATACGATCTAGCATGTCCTTTTTAGACGCATGGAAAGCACTGCCAAGGAATAAAAAGGGGAGGATTTCCACAGGCCCACCCTGTAATAAAAAAGAGACAAAAACTAAATTAATAATCTTACATATTTAATACATTAAAATAAAAATAATACACTGTAAAAGAAAACAAAAAAGGGATGCTGCCTTAAATGTTTAAGTACAATCAACTTGTATGTTCAAGTCATTTCATCTTAATCTGTCTTTAAAAAATTAGTTTAATATTGTATAACTTATAAAAATAGTCATAACTTATTGATCATATAATTTTATTACAGTGCAATAAATGCATTTATTAATTAAAAGCTAAATATTTGTATTAATTTGTCCTTATATTCAAAGCCCCTCTCAATAAATCATCAAAAGCATTTGTAACAGATTACAACACCAGGCCACTCACACCTCTGCTTGCTATAAAAAGGTCACTCTAATAATGTCCAGTTTATTTATTCGGGAAATGCGTATCGATTTGGCCCACTGTTACGTCATTGGTGGCCTGCTTAACAAGCTTTAGAGACAGGAAATGATCGATGTGGGAATCAACACTGAAACGTACTGGAGTGTCTGACACAGTACACCCCCATCACGGAGGAAGGCCGGACGAACGCACTCAAAAGTACTGCTACATCAGCCGGAAAGAGCAGCGGATGACAGCAGTCAACAGGACGTTTAATGTTACACAATGCTGCCTATTAGCTGACCTCAAAGTATCCACCGCTGCTAATGTAGTTACCTGGTCATGCTGGGGAGTTGCGCACGAGGTGCAGCTGGTCTCCACACTGGACTGAGGGCTGGATACGGCCAATGTTTTGGTTTTCAGACAGTAATCGGGATACTGTGTGGAAAATCGGTCATAGCCTCCTATAAAGTGAAAAGTGTTTAAAGCATTTGTTCACATACACACTGATTTGTTGGCTGTTTAAGGGGTTTTAGGACTAGCCAGATCAACTTGAATCATTTAACCAAATTGATTTTTGGTTATTTTCATTTTTTATTGAAGTCACAGAGAGGCTGCATTCAGATATTACACTAAAAAAAAAATAGTTTATAAAATACCACCATTTTCTAATTTCAAGGACAGAAAGATAATGCAGTAAATGACTGATCACTTGTAACATTTATTAACTATGATATTCTGAAAAATATATAACTCGGATCTGACATTTTAATTTAGGTCCACTCTTTTCAGGCAAGCCTTATGCCATTTTGAATACAAAAAATAGACAGCCTGACACATTATTATCAAGCCTCACAATTTAACACAATATAAAAGGCCTAAATCTCAAAAATGCAGCAATCTTTATATATATAAAAAATGTAAGGCATATTAAATAGTTGGTTTGTGTCTATAAAACAACACTAAAATTGGGAACACATGGAAATTATTGTCAAGATGTGAATACTGTCTTCAGAAATGTGGGTTTTTAAATGGTCAAACAGCTCAAGGTGGTCAAGTTGGAACATGTTATCCAGCAAATGACCAGCTTAGACCAGCTACCATGTTAACAGCTACTATCTTAAGCTGGATTTTCCAGCAGGGAATATGGCAATCTACATTACATCATTATCTCAGAGCAGACATGATGCTTAGATTTGACCACAGTGAAAACATCTATACAACAGATATTTTCCCAGAACATGGCAGCTTTATTTCTGATGGCTAAATAAAGAAGAAATACTATAACACAATTGATTTTTTTGTGTAGAGTAGATTTGAATTTACCTTTTAGCAGATAGACTTCTGTCCTAAATGTATCCCTACACAAAGCGTTATGTACCAGGGTGATTGTGCTGTCTTCTTTCATATTGTTTGTATCGGAGGTCCGCTCGTCGTACAAGATCACGGCGGAGTACAGTCCAGATTTTAGACGGGCTCTCGCTTCGTCGTCACCGGACAGAATCTGGTCCAAACTAACGGAGCCTTTCGCTCGCCTCCGAACTATCGTGTTACAGCGAATATTTACAGCACCGCGAAGGTGACCTGCGCTGAACGCTAAAAACGATCTACAGTCCAAAAGCAGACATTTCGCACTGTCCTTCATCAGCCTCTTCAAAACGCTGCAATCCATTTCACTAAGTTCGTCCATGGTGACCATTTTCCTCCTTCGATGGGGACTGGTCACGGTCAAACTGTGGTTTAATAACAATAATACGTCAAATCCAGCGTTGCCAGTGCGCAGTGTAATGTTGTGTTACCCTCCTGAGAGCTTTACTACCAGGGGCAGTTCTCTTTCCGTTTTATGAATGGGCTTCAGACGCGCGCTCCATAAAAGGATCGCGACGTCACAATGAAGATGACGTCTGCTACGAGCTCCATTCATTAGGCGCTCTTCATTCATAAGTGTCAGCGACGATCGATGATGACTGCCGTCACATTCTAAACCAGAATTCAGCCATCAAATATTTCTTTTGAAATGACCAAACGGTTTGCTGAAATTAAATATAAATAATGTCTAAAAGTAAACAACACTGTGAATGAGGACAAATTAACATAGACTTATGCACCCACGGCAAGAAGACAAGCAAATAAAGTACAATCAACACAAATCCACAGTGTGCACAGTTTTAAAATATTTTAGAATATAAAATATTTAGAATATAATATATTTTAAAATATAATAAAAATTTTAAAAATATTTAAATTATATTTTATTGGACATGTAATTTGTTTTCTGTAAAAACGTTTAGAGGTATCAAGTACTAATTGTCATATAATTTAAGGGAAAATTATAGCCTATTATATTTAAAATACTTTCAAATATGTTT
The DNA here is from genome assembly GCA_003731715.1 of Anabarilius grahami. NCBI lineage: Eukaryota > Metazoa > Chordata > Actinopteri > Cypriniformes > Xenocyprididae > Anabarilius > Anabarilius grahami. The sequence goes on from RJVU01035392.1 coordinate 7,105,949, forward strand.
TTTATATATAAGTTTAAAGTGCAGTTATTGAAAAATCATCATAATTCTCTTCGCGAACCATCTCATTTGTTTACATTTTGTTGAAAACGGTACCATAGTAGGTCTAGTTAGGCCTAGTTATTCTTTTTTAAACAGTTATGTAGCCTATTGTACATTCAAGTGTTTTAGTTTTATTGTATGTCGGTTAATTAATGCTTACTGCTTACTGGTTACCATGATGGAGTTGTGTGTGGGTAACCTAATAATGTGAATACGGTTTGTTTATGTTGAAGTTTAAGGCAACAAACTTCAGCAGATTTTTGAGTTTTCTCAACTTGTTTTTGTTGGAGATTTTTGAGTTTTCTTAATTTTTTGTTGTATAAACTGAATACAAGAAGTTGAGAAAACTCAAAAATCTGCTGAAGTTTGTTGCCTTAAACTTATAGGTTTTCTCAACTTTTGATTTTTTACGGTGATGAATAATATAGGAGAGACCATTTTTTTGATGAATTTTACACACATCCTGTGGTTTCCATCGTACCACCTGATGGTAAGTAGCTTTTCAGTAGCAAAAAATGACAAGACATTGAGTAGGCTAGCTTGATATGCAATTATTTTATAATTAAATAAGTGTACTAGGAACTGTAATCTGTGTGATTACCAAACTACCGTCCTGTTATTCGTATTATTCACAATCATTTTCTGGCAACTGGAGAGATGTTCTGGTCTTATGTGTAAAGAGTTCATTATTGTTCTGATTAATTATCATTTCCCTACAGGGGGTAGGAACCTGTCTGATTTGATGGAGGCATGAGGGTAGTTCTTTATTGACTCATGGGATTAAGAAAGCCCCTAGTTAATTAGTTAACAGGAAAGATAAGCCTTCAAATGCTGAGCTTCTTCCGGTGGGGTTTACAAATTTCACAGTTGTACTGAAGTCTAAACTGTCTAAAAATGTCTAAACTTTCCATTTAAAGTTACATTCCCAACAACAAATGAACACATGTTAAACATGGACCTGTTTAAATTGCTTCCGCCACTATGTGTGGATTTGAAGAAATGGTTTTGCATTTTAATGCATGCTGTGTTTTTCGGTTCCTCCGGATGTTGAATATAAAATATTTGCATGATTTAACACAAGCTCGTTCATGAGACGCCTTTATTTGCATAGTGCTTTGCCATCATTGCTTCAGTTGAGCACAGATAGGAAGGTTCTCTATCCAATAGATGTGTTAATGTTATCATATGACACATCCTCCCTTCCCCCCTCTGCTCCAGCAAAGCTGTGAACGTGCATGGCTTTGCATTCATTTGTGACTGAAAACAATTCATTAACACCGTCTAAATCAAAGTGTGGAGTGTTAAAGTATTCTTACAGCTAAGTGATTTTAGTCTAGTCTATTTATTAATATGCCAAAGTGCTAAATCTTGTATCGTCTTGCTGTTCCATTGCATCAGTCCTATACTGTTCTAATGGGCAGATATCTTCTTAAGGCAGTTGTTTTGTTTGGATAATGTGTAGACCATAGACAGGTTTCAAAGTTAGATATGTTAAACTGGGGTCCAGGGAATTTACTCAATTTGACATTTGTACTATTTCGTGACGGTGAATTTTGAATTATGAATTGTTTTGTTTTACCAATAGTAAAGATACAAAAAATTATACAATGCCACCTTATAAGAAAGTAAATATTATCCAGGTAGTATACAGTACAAAAGGGTCTTTATTTCTGTCAGAGTGTTTGGCATGGTAATGGATATGACAATGTTGATATGTTTGGTCTTGGCGGAATTGATCTGCTACGCTGCTGCTTCTGCAGAGCAAGTACGGGACTTGCTACTGCCAATGCATACACGACACACTGCTGTAAGACATGCTGCTGCTGTACAATATAGCATGAATTACCTATAGCAGATCTATACAGGTGGAGCTGGGGAAGGAGAAGTGTTTCTGAAAGCGTGCTGCACTGCTTAAAGCAAATGCTCACCAAGTACTTGAAGGTTGAGCAGCGAGATCATTGGTTGCTGATACAGCAGGAACCAATCAGCTGTGCACTATAGAGAATGATGTAATTGCAAGCAGATTGAGTTAATGACCTATCAGTCTGCGCCATCTAGAGTTTCACGACAAAGGTGGTCCATGATATCAAAAGGTTTGAAAACCCCTGCTCTTGACAATGTATAGAGGTTTGAATGTCTCAGAGTAGAAAGGAGTTTGGTGAGGATTTCTGGAGTAGCCATGTGGCATATCACCATGGCAGCTCAGTGCACGTGCATAGTGCTCTGCGCTCTCAAGGGGGCCATGGGTAAATAATAGCTGTCATAGCAACCAAGCGATGGCCACATGAAGAAACTGCAAAAGGATGATGTGGTGACTCTGCGCAGGGGAGGAGCAGCCACTTTGAGCCGAGCGTTTGACGTCAAACTCACCACCACATCTGTGATGTGTGTTTATGTGTGAGGATTGATAGCGGGTTTGCAGAGGCTGATTTCATGCATACAGTATGGAGAGAAGAAAATTATAATCTGGGCATTATAGCGATGCCCTTTCTCAAATGTAGTACCATTCATACTCACATGACAAACAGAAAGTGGTTTAGTCCTGGGGTATGGAACATGAGTCACTAGATACAACACGGTCAACCACATTATACTGGTCCCACCCAAGAGTCATGTGCTCTCTCCCTTAAAGTCATTCATTAAACATACATACCCTGCGTATTCAACCCATTTAGCCATTTCCTGTGTGTACAACAGGAAGATGCTCCCTTGAGAATGTCTTGTCAGTTCAGAGACTGTCACTTGTGCCAGACTCTGGGTTGTTGGTGCATTTTCTGTTTTCAAGGATTTGACTGGTTTATGTGACAGATGAATTTGAGCCAAAATACTGAAACATGATATGGAAAGAGGATTCTTTTCCCATTTAAATAGGCTAATTTTCCCAAGTAAATAGGCTAATAAGTTAATTGAACTTAATCCTATATAATTATACACTCTTAGAAGAAAGGGTTTTATATAGAACCTTTTAGGGGTTCTGCATCATTTTATGGATTTAGTTGTAATGAATTAATTTTATTTTTAAATAAAATTTTATGAAACAACTCATAAGCATACTTTATTACTAGGAATAATTGAAATACCCCCATTAAACATGAAAGTATTTTGCAATCATTTAAGACATTTCTCCTTATATAGAGCGTTTTGGCATAAAGGTTCTTTAAAATTGTGTCAAGAACCCTAGGTTTCTATAGAGAACCTTTTCATTTAAGAGTATATGGGGTTTTATTTTCATAATTTCCCTGGCCATACAGATAATTTTGTTTGTTGATCTCTATCATCCACAGCTGAAATTTCAGCAATGACTGATAATAGTGATATACTGTATGACCTTTACCTTTCACAAAAATTTGGAGGATTTCACAAGCCGAAGGAGCATGGCAGAGCCAAAGAGCACACTAGTTTGTTATTGTTTTTATAATGTTGTCAGTTTCAGGGGGAAAACTAACTGGGTTATTCATTGGAAGATATTCACACCTAGCAAGCCCACTAAGTTCACTCTTGATTCCTCATGTTCATTCTTGATTTCATGATGATTAGCTCTTTAACTATCTTTTGTGCAATACTTGAGTGTCAAGGCCTGAACGTTCTCCAACATTGTTCAGCAAATGTGTCATCACCACCCCATTGCTATCCTAGAACATGATTCATCCATTTTGGAGGAAACAGAAAGTTGTGACACATGAGTCAAGTGTAAAACCGCTGTAAAAATATGTCATCAAATGAAGGGATAGTTCAATCAAAATCATCATTTACTCACCGTTATGTCATTCCAAACCTTTCTGTCGAACACACACAAAATTATTCTGAAAAATATCCCAGTGCTTTTTTTAAATATATTAAGTGTAGCATGGGGGTAAGTAAATGATTCTAAAGAATTTTCAGTTCTGAGTGAAGTATCCTTTTAAAGGTATGCCAAAAAGATTAGATTTTAATGTAATGTGATGCCTCTGGCTCAGAATGTGATAAACTGTGACCGTTCATAAATAAAAAGTGAAAAACAAAGGCAGCTGGGCAAACTCGTGTTTTGATGAGTTTCAACGGCCTCATGACTGGGCGGAAATGCAAAGCCACAAGTAATGTGAGTTATGGACTGGGGTAGTGATACTGATGTTTACCCAATTAGTCACTGTGCTCAGAGGAAACTGCTCGTCCTGTTCCCTATATGATATATGCAAGTTAAACAGGTTTTATCTTGACCTTTAGGAGGTCTGAGAAACATTTGAGTTAATATCAGTTGCGCTGAACAATTTGTTCGTTATGAAAGCAATGAAGACAGACTCATCTTTGTCTATATAAGAAACCTCTCGAAAAGCCATATTTTTGTCATAGTGTGCAAATTCTGAACTATTAGCATCAGCAGACTGAATGCCATTGGTTGAGACAGTGTTGCTGTGTCAGGCTGGTCAGAATGTGAGTATTATTTATAGCTGCCTCAACATATTAAGCTAAAAAATTACCAAAAAAGTCAGGCTTCAAATATCCCAAGAGACAAAGCTGAAACTTAGTGGCTTCTTATTTCTTTGATGCATTGTCTAATATAACCAAAGACATTTGTTTGATTTCCATAGCATGTTAAAACCAGCGGACAGGCCTCCACATTGTGGTTTCCTCAGACTAACTCAGCTCTGACCAACAGCAGCATGGCTCACCGCCCTCTCATTAATCCTCTGTCATATGACACGCACACACACACACACACACACACGTCTGCATCTCCGGAAGCAACATCCACCCCATCCACATTCAAAACACCCTGTTTTGCATAAGCATAAGCAAAGCAGTAGTGTGTCACCGGGCAGGATGGGGGTTAGGACATGGGTGAAGTGTTGACCTGACTATACCAGCCTTAATAACTCTCTTCCGTCCTAACTCACAATTAGGCTGTATTTAAAGTGATAGTTCATCCTAAAACAACAATTCTGACATTTTCAACCTAGGCTCATTAGAAAAACGTGCCTGTGATGACATTTATGCAAAATTATATCACATTATTTGTATGATTCGCAACACTTTCAAAGCAAAATGTTGCATCAGTGGCGCTAAAAGCAGGTTTAGTTTTATCCAACAGATGAATGTGAATCTGGCAACATTTTATGAAATTTATTGTTGTACATATGGTAGCAGTTGGGAAATGAAATGTCTGGTGAGTGGCGGCAAAATATTAATGCTCTATCGCGTTTGAAAACAACGTAGCACCTACACTAAACCGATAGTGTTAAAAAAGACAACATAAGATAAAAATGCATTAACTGAAGCAACATTTTAACTTGCTTCTGCAAGTATTTGTGCTCTTTTATCATGATGCATGTTTCATTGGACCTGAGCGCTTCGCATCGCAAGTGCAGGTGAGCTGCAAAAATACGTTTTTTTTATTAAAGGCACAATATGTAACTTTTTGCCACTAGAGGTCGCTTATTCAAAACAAAGGTGTAGCTTGACGACGCCGTGAATGTACGTGTGAATTATGGGCGTTGTCGTCTTTACCTCCACAGCCAATGGAAAGGAATCTGATGGACTCGGGCAGAAATCATGTTCATAGATGAGCTAATGTATCAACGTTATTAACGTTATGGTGATATGAAGCAGGACGGGTCGAGAGCTGTGGGAGCGGAATGAGGTCGCTGGAGTGAATGCTAATAAAAGACAGTTCAGCTGAGCTTTTATTATGCTTATGCTGCAGTTTGCCGCTTCCGCACTTTTCATTGCGTATGTGGGGTAATACAGTGCTGTTTTACATGGTTAAAACAATCATACTAAATATATTTGAATGTGTTGAAAGTTATGCTATAACGTTACTCTGTGAGTTCGCTCGCTGGCTGCTTTAAGAGACTTGTTGCACTTTGCATTAATCTAGATCGATATAACTAAAACTGGAAATCAAAGGTAGTGCAATTTTAACCGTGTCCTGGTTAAAATTGCTGATTTCTCTGGATTTAAACATTGTTGGAAACATTTGGGATAATCTAAGTACACAAGCCAGCAAAACATATAACATTGTTCTAGTGGTTTTTGGATATTTTCATAGGTACGTTTTTGGATTTTTTTGCAATAAGCCTATGTTGCATAATTTCCTCACCCTCATGTCGCTCCAAACCTGTATGGTTTTCTTTTAGTGTAGAACAGAAAATAAATGAACTTGCAGAATGTTCAAGCTGCTCTTAATCATACAATAAAACAGCGGTCCCCATTCACTTTCATTGTTCGGTAAAGAACAGCTTTGATATTCATAAATATCTCCTTTTGTGTTCCACTGTGACACAAATTAGATTTTTAATTTTTGGATGGGGATCCCCTTTGCCTATCAAGCAGCCACACACAAAAAGAGTGAACACTATAGCTTTTTTAGGTGACTCCCTGGGAACAAGGGTGTATGTATCTTATATTATTAGCATAGCTCGGTATACAATATTGTAATTCAGCATAATCCTCTTCAGCTACACATGCTACGTGCTCCTAAAATATATAACTCAATGCTGGAAAATATATAACTCAATGCTGGAATGCTCCAGTCGAATCCATTCCTTGTACCCCCCACAAGAGTGTCATATACTGCAAGTTGTGTTATGATTGGAGAATGCAGTTGTGTGATGAAGTATTCAGGGCAGACAGTCGTTTGTTGCTTTTCAGACATCATTGTCATCATTATTCATGCCTTTTGCGCTCTGTTCGTGTCACATGTCAGCGCTGAGTGATGAGGATTTTGTTGATGCAAAGGACGGAAGTAGGTCTCACATCTCCTGTGATCATATCTTTGTAGATGACATCATCGTCACTCCCCTCCCTTCCTCCGCCAGACACAGGTCACATGATCGGATGGGGGGGATGATGTACCAGATTAGCAAGCAGTCTTAGATTATGCAGCTTCCGATGTTAAAATCAAATATCTCCAGTTTGGAGTCATTATTGTAATTATTTCTGTGGGAGTAATCTTTCTGATTGGATTTATGCCATCCTGAAATATCCATCCCAACAGAACCTGTTTTGTGGATGTGTTAAAAGTTTGCCTGTGTCTGGTTACACAAGTCCTCATTAGCTTTAATCTGTTGTGTAAACCGATTAAAACATGCTAGCCCAGCATAAACTAAATGACTATGTCACCCCATTCATGAACACGGCTGCATGGTGAGATTATTAGATCCAGCCTCAGTTTAACATTATTACTATATCCTAATAATAATTATGCTGGATGGCACAAATTTCCACATATAGGGTATACTAGAATACTTAGAAATATTTGATCTTTTAAAAATAAATTAAAATGTATTTTATGAATTAATATTCAGTTTATTATAGTAAAATATATTATTATTATTATTTTAACTGTGTCCTGCATTTTACACACCCTTTTAATGCATGTTTTCTTCCCATTACAAAAAAATGGACCATTCCAACAAAATTCTTTGGAACACAAATTAAGATATTTTTGATGAAATCTGAGGGTTTTTTTTTTATCTCCCATAGAAAGCAACGAAATGACCACATTCAAGGTCCAGAAAAGTAATAAAAACATTGTTTAAATAGTCAACGTGACTACAGTGGTTTAACCTTAATGTTATGAAGCGACGAAAATATTTTTTGTGCAGCAAAAACAAAACAAAATAATGATTTTATTCAATAAGATCTAGTGATGGGCGATTTCAAAACACTGCTTCATGAAGCTTTACGAATGTTTTGTTTCGAATCTGTGGTTCGGAGTGCCAAAGTCACATGAATTCAGTGAACGAGGCTTCGTTATGTCATAAGTGTTTCGAAATTTCAATGGTTCATGTGACTTCGGCAGTTTGATACACGCTCCGAACCACTGATTCGAAACAAAAGATTCGTAAAGCTTCAAAGCTTCATGAAGCAGTGTTTTGAAATCGCCCATCACTAGATATTGCTGAATAAAGTCACTATTTTGTATTTTGGGCGCACAAAAAGTATTCTCGTTGCTTCATAACATTAAGGTTGAACCACTGTAGTCACATGAACTGTTTTAAATATGTCTTTAGCAGCATTCTGGGCATTGAAAAAGGAAATGATCTTGCTGCCAATGCAGGCCTCACTGAGCCATCGGATTTTATCAAAAATACCTTAATTTGTGTTTTGAAGATGAACAAAGGTCTTACGGTTGTGGAACGACATGAAGGTGTGTAATAAATGACATAATTTTCATTAACCCTTTAATGGAAAAGAAAAAAACCCTTAATTTTAAGAGTTTCAAGCCATAATTTGTACCCTATTTGTGGAAAGTGCCAGATAAATTCATATTACCACTTTATTTCTTTCAAATCAGCCCTTTTTATGTCAAACTAAAATCACCATGTGCTGTCAAAGTAGACTTCCTGTTGCAGAGGATTCGTTTGAGACATTTTGCATATCTTGACCTCATTTTTTCCCTTTGCAGCAGAGCAGTTCCTTTAGTAGCCCTGATAGCTTTCCATGTACTAAGCGGCTCCTATCTCATTTTGCTTGGGTGCATAAGAGGGTGAGCTTTACCTGCTACTTAGCAACAGAGCATCACTTCAAGCTGCTTTGATAAGTGGTTTTGCGAGGGTAGAGCTCACGTTTTCTATTTTTAGCAATGTGTAACTACTGTCAGCATGTAACTGCCATCCTTGCTACTTTTGAACTGCACATAAATGTTATGAATCATTTTACAGAATTATATCTTCTACTGTAAATAAAATGCACAGTTTTACACATTGTACAAGAAGCAGAATGCTTTACATTCCGTTCAAATGTTCAATATGATTTTTTATTGTTTTTAAAGAAGTCTCTTATGCTCACTGGCTGCATTTATTTGATCACAAATAGAGTAAAACAGTAATATTGAGAAGTATTATTACAACTTATAATATCTGTTTTGTATTTCAATATATTTGTAATTGATTCCTGGGATGGTTAAAGGGTTAGTTCACCCAAAAATGAAAATTCTGTTATTAATTACTCACCCTCATGCCGTTCCACACCCGTAAGACCTTCGTTAATCTTCGGAACACAAATTAAGATATTTTAGTTGAAATTCCTCTCTCAAGATCCATAAAGGTACTAAAAACACATCTAAATCAGTTCATGAGAGTACAGTGGTTCAATATTAATATTATAAAGCGACAAGAATATTTTTGGTGTGCCAAAAAAAAACAAAAAAACGACTTATATAGTGATGGCCGATTTCAAAACACTGCTTCAGGAAGCTTCGGAGCATAATGAATCAGCGTGTCGAATCAGCTGTTCAGAGCTCCAAAGTCACGTGATTTCAGCAGTTTGGCAGTTTGACACGCGATCCGAATCATGATTCGATACGCTGATCCCTATGCAGGCCTCACTCAGCCATCGGATTTCAACTTAAATATCATAATTTGTGTTCCGAAGATTAACGAAGGTCTTACGGGTGTGGAACGGCATGAGGATGAGTAATAAATGACAGAATTTTCATTTCTGGCTGAACTAACCCTTTAAGCTGATTTTCAGCATCATTACTCCAGTCTTCATTGATCCTTCAGAAATCAATAATGAAATCAACATTTTTCATTATTATCAATGTTGAAAACTGTAATGCTGCTTAATGTGCCCATATGCTTTTTCGAATATTACATTTCATGCAGTGTGTAATTTGGTAAAAGGTCTAAAATGTAAAAGGTCTGCAAAGTTTTAAAGATCAAAGTGCCGAAACGAGTCGTCAGCAGTTCCAGTCTCACTTCCTGTTATATACCTACATTACATTTTATAACAATGTAACAAATTTGCATTATGCCAGCCAATGGTCTTCATTGGCTGCCCGTGAACAACATCTACTTTGACCCACCCTCAAACACTGTAATTGTAGCTGAGGCCTGGAAGGGTTTGGTTTGTGTTGTCGACAAAGCAAATCCACTTTGGTGTACTTAAAAAGGATGAGGACTCGTGCTGGAATTGATAGGGTAAATCCGACGCCATCTTTACTGTTTGTATCACTGCGTATACAAACGCTGAGAAAGCCTCTGGAGTTGCTGTAAGCTGTAAGCAGTCGACCAATCACAACACAGACTGGGCCATATGGCCAATCAGAGCAGAGCAGGCTCACGGAAAGGAGGGGTTTAGAGAGACTGAATCTATGAACAGTTTTCAGACTCTTTGGGATATTAGGTGATGTCCAATGTATATCATGAGGAAATTAAAGGGTTAGTTCACCCAAAAATGAAAATTCTGTCATTAATTACTCACCCTCATGTCGTTCCACACCCGTAAGACATTCGTTCATCATCGTAACACAAATAAGATATTTTTGATAAAATCCGATGGCTCAGTGAGGCCTGCATTGCCAGCAAGATAATTAACACTTTCAGATGCCCAGAAAGCTACTAAAGACGTATTTAAAACAGTTCATGTGACTACAGTGGTTCAATCTTAATGTTATGAAGTGATGAGAATACTTTTTGTGTGACTTTATTTAACAATATCTAGTGATGGGCGATTTCAAAACACTGCTTCATGAAGCTTCGAAGCTTTACTAATCTTTTGTTTCGAATCAGTGGTTCGGAACGTGTATCAAACTGCCAAAGTCATACCCCCCAGTGGTGAACCATTGAAATTTCGAAACACTTATGACGTAACGAAGCCTCGTTTACTGAAATCACGTGATTTTGGCAGTTTGATACACGCTCCGAAACACTGATTCGAAACGAAAGATTCGTAAAGCTTCGAAGCTTCATGAAGCTTTGTTTTGAAATCGGCCATTACTAGATATTGTTGAATAAAGTCTTTATTTTGTTTTTTTGCCACACAAAAAGGTAACATTAAGGACTTAACCACTGTAGTCACATGAACTGTTTTAAATATGTCTTTAGTAGCTTTCTGGGCATCTGAAAGTGTTAATTATCTTGCTGTCAATGCAGGCCTCAATGAGCCATCGGATTTTGTCAAAAATATCTTAATTTGTGTTCCGAAGATGAACGAAGGTCTTATGGGTGTGGAACGACATGAGTAATTAATGAAAAAATTTTCATTTTTGGGTGAACTAATCCTTTAAAGTGTTTTTTTTTTTTTTTTACCTTGGATGCATGTAAACCTATTGTATTATACCTCCAAAACAACATTAGGAACCTTTAAAATAGCATAATAGGGGCTCTTTAATATTTTTGTGGAAACCACTTTTTTCCAGGAACAACATTTATTTGAAATATTTGTAACATTATAAATGTCTTTACTGTCACATTTGATTTAATGCATCCTTTCTGAATAAAAGTATTAATTTCTTTTAAAAATCTTACTGACCACAAACTTTTGCATGTTAGGGTATAACATAAGCATTAAACAAATTACTAACTATAAACTGTGAAATTAAGCTTGCAACACAGCTGCTGTCTGAACATGAAAAAAATATGCTTTCTTCACAAGAAATCCTCTATTCTGCATCAGTAGTTGGCAGGTTTACTGTGAGCCAGTCATTCATTCTTAAAATCTCTCTGCCACCCCAGTACATGTGTTCTGTAGCCAGATCCGCTGCATTATTGAGCAGTAGTGGGATTGTGACTTACATAAGACTTTAAGGAGATTTTTAAAATCAGCTGCTTTCACCAAAACATTGCTTGAATATGCAGGTCATGGAGACATTACTGCACGAAGGTACTTTAATATGAACGTGAACGGCAGCTCAGTGGTAATACGTGAACGGATCTGATGAGTCCTGCTGCTTTTGAGCATGTTTCCAGTTTATTCTTCACAGGTCCCGTGATCTAGGTCACAGCAGCCCAGGCCACAGCTGGACCGGGTAATAGAAAACGATCAAGAAGTGATAAACAAACACACACACTTTTGATACGTAGGCGTTTGGGTGAGTATTAGAATGGAGCAGTTATGACAGACGATATTGGGTGGCAAAAAGGTGTCCCTTCATTTCCTGTTCAAGCTCCCCTTGGCTCAGGAGTGGTGACAAATGCCAGACACAGGAAGCCTTCCCTCTCTTTGTGAGAAGAGGAAGCAGACATAAGAGATCAGAGCTCTGGCACCTAGTCAGCTCCTCACCTCATCGCTCACTTTCACTGCAAATTCGTTTTAATATTGCTTCTTGGTTTAAATTTAAATCGACAAAATGGCATTTGGTATTAAGAATTGTTTTCTTGATTTAACAACTTATCTTGAATTGAATTTAAAGGATTAGTTCACGTCTGAATGAGAATTTCCTGATAATTTACTCACAATGTCATTGAAGATGTTTATGACTTTCTTCAGTCGAAAAGAAAATAAGGTTTTTGAGGAAAACATTCCAGGATTTTTCTCCATATAGTGGACTTCAGCAGTTACCAAACGGGTTGAAGGTCCAAATTGCAGTTTCAAAGGGCTCTACACGATCAGTCATTTTCTAAAAAAAAAACAAAAAAACAATTATATACTTTTTAACCACAAATGCTCGTCTTGCACTAGCTCTGCATTATGTAATCACGTTGGAAAGGTCACGCGTCACGTAGGCGGAAGTACCAAGCAAGTGTTTACAAAGCAATCGTGTAAAGATTAAGTCAAACAGCCTTCACAAAAAAAGGTAAAACAACGATGTCGGACAATTTTGAAGTTTGAGGAGAAAATGAGATGGAGTTTTTCCGCCTACATCACGCGTGACCTTTCCAACATGATTACGTAATGCGTGGCGCATCACAGAGCTAGTGCAAGACGAGCATTTGTGATTAAAAAGTATATAATTTTAATTTCTTTTAGAAAATGACCATTCGTTTAGCTAGATAAGACCCTCATTCCTCGCCTGGGATTGTGTAGAGCGCGTTGAAGCTGCACTGAAACGGCAATTTAAACCTTCAAACCATTGATCCCCATTGAAGTCCACTATATGGAGAAAAATCCTGGAATGTTTTCCTCAAAAACCTTAATCTCTTTTCGACTGAAGAAAGAAAGACATATACATCTTAGATATCATATCAGGAAATTTTAATTCTGAAGTGAACTTATCCTTTAATTGAATGTTGTTTACATTTTTAATTAATTTTTTTTTTTTTTCAATGCATTTGTTTGATATCTTTAATATTATTTGAAAAACAAGACAAAAATGCTATTTAGGAAGTGTTCGGACTCTTTTATTCCCCATCTCTCTCTCTCTCTCTCTCTCTCTGGTAACGTGACATTAAAGTGTCTAAACTGAGATTTACATGGACCAGATGTACTGTTGAGCAATGAAGATTCCTTTAGTGTGATGGCTTATGGAAAAAAAAAAATAATAGGCAGGAAAAAACAGAGCAGGATGTTGCAATTTATTGGCCAAATGTTACTAGATTGGCATGCTGTTGAGATGCTTTTCAGGCCAGTCTTTCTATTTTTGTCCAGTCACACAGTGTAACCTTGTCCTGGATGATCTCAGTCTGTTGGGGAGTGCAGAAAGAGGAACAGAGAGCAAATAATAGCAAGAGAAAGTGTAACAGTTTGAGAGAGGTCAGGGGAAAGCAGATGTTGTTTCTTGACTGGTGAGCTTCCTCTTGAGAATCTGTCACATAGGTGATGTGTTCTTGCTGAGGTGTTGTTTTCATCTTGTTGATGGTGTTTTTGTACTCTGTCCCATGGAAATCAGAGCATACAACAATAATAGTATTGTAACCTTCCCCACCTACAGTATTTCCTGAGAATTTCTCCTGAAGTTTGCATCATGCTCTTGCCTCACATGCACATGCCTCACCGACAGGAAGTGTCCATTTGAAGTTCACAGACAAACTGGCAGTTGTGAGTTTTGTGTGCAGTTACGTGTGTTCTCTGACCAACCTCCCCATTGTTTTATTCTTGTGCTTGTGCATTTTTTTTATGCTTATGCTTTTATGCTTGTGATCATCGTCCTTTTTTCTAGTGAGTGTTTCTTCAACTACATGGGCACTTTTGGTGCTATAGAGACATTTAGAAAAGTAAAAGCAATACGTTTTTTAAGACAAGGGTAAAAAATAATATACCATTAAAAAGCTTTGGGTGGGTTATTTAAGTTATTTAATGTTTTTAAAAGAAGTCTATTATGCCGCATTTATCTGAGCAAAAACAGTAAACACAGTAATAATGTGAAATATTGTTGTATTAAAATAGAAATATTTTAAAATATAAAATGTCATTTATTTCTGTGATGGCAAATTTTTAGCAGCCGTTACTCCAGTCTTTAGTGTCAAGTGATATTTTTGAGGAAACTGTGATATATTTTTTCAAGTTTCTTTGAAAAATAGAAAGTTAAAAAGAACAGCATTTATTTGAAAGTAAGTAACATAAATAACATGATAAATGTCTTTACGGTCACTTTTGATCAATTTAATGTGTCAATTAATTGCTCAGTTAAAGTAAAAACTTACTGACCCTTACTATATATACAGTCAAACCAAAATCTATTCGGACACCTTGAACATTTAATTCATTATTACAGTTTATTCAAATGGTAATAAAATATGACAAGATCTCAAGAGTTAAATTGTGTCAGAAAAAAATAATCTTAATTATGTCAGATAACACTTAAGCAAAACATGGTCAGGTCAAAGTGTCTGAATAATTTTTGGTCCCAAATTTGTATAAATTTTACTGGTAGTCTTTTTGGGTATAGTTTACTTTATTTTGCTATCCTCACTTGCATAAATGAACTATAGTGTCCTGCACCCACTAGTAAAAATATATCAAAAATATCATATATAATCAAATATAATTTTTGGTTTGACTATATATATATATATACACACACACATAAAAAAAATTAATTACCAGGACATTATCCAGTAATTTTACGGACATTCCCATTAACCCTAAAACACAGTGCAATGAAGTTCAAAATTCAAAATTCAGGTAAAACATCTGTAAAAAATAAGGAAAATTCTGTCAAATATATACAACAAAAATAGATGGTGGTGGAATGGTGGATGCATGGAAAAGACCTTTGTGTAACAATAAGAGAAAGCAAAATCAGTTAATTTAAAAAATAAGTAAATAAGTAACCATATAGTGCACATAGCGTCCACATACACTTATACTTAATATTAATCTAATAGAACACTGTGGTTGTCAATTTAGATTTTTGAAAATGTTTCTTTAAAGTAAATCACTTTGTAACAACCTGCATCAATTTCACCACAAATACACACGACTATGAGAGCACAAGTGAGAGGCAGCAAACGTCTGCCTGGAAATCACAGGCCAAAAGTAAAATGACATTGGGATATATGCATGTAGCTATTTTAGGATGATTATTAAGCCTTGCATTTTCTTCTCACTTGTTTATTGAGTGCACAAATGATGCAACTTGAACTAACTGTGCCCTTAGTTCCAGACAGTAGAGCTTTTAGGCTTCTAGTTTGTTTTGATGAGCGCTCCTGCATCAGGCAGTATGACTCAGTACTGCTGGAGGTAATGGGTGGTGGTGGTGTAGAGCTGGATGTTGATGGGGCTGGGGGGGAAATAACGACTTTGCCTTTGATTTACCCTAACAGACGATAAAGAGCCAAAGCAAACACATCTTGCCATGTTGGTGTAAGCTGATCAGTGGGAAGGACAGGAAAGAGAAAAGTAACACCTTCACTGGCAATAAACAAGCCATCAATTACTGTATTGATTAATTTGAGAGTCTGGATGGCATGAGGAATGCAGAATTATGCAGACCACATGTTTTGTGGGCATGAAAGAAAATGCTTTGTTCATGGTCAGAGTTCCTGCATCTGTCTCAGAGGACAAAAGAGTGCATGAAATAACACTCTTACAGATAAACAATATTAGCATGCATTTTTGAGCTTTTACAAAACAAACAGACTAATTGGTATGCTGAAACCTTTAAAACAGGTAAGACACCTGAGGCCAATGTGTATGAAGGCAAGAGCACTTTCAGAGGCCTTGGTAACACCTGAAAAGATTTTGAATTTGACCATCTCATCTTTAAGATAAGACTTATTAATATTATAATAGAAATATCCCTAGTGAAATATATATATATACTAAATGTATTTGAAATACATTTATTTTGTGCCAGGTATACTGCAAATACATTTACACACTCCTCCAATTGTGATTTTGTTATACTAAACTGCATGGTATACTTAGCTGAATTGGAACTAATTTTGTACTTAATGGACTTTAATTGTGCGGAAGTAGTGCTGAGGTCCAACTAAAGATACACTTAAGTATATTTGATTGTGCTAAAGTGGAAATATTGCAAGTATACTTTAGGTACACTTTAAATATCTTGCATTATTATACAACGATCTTACAATCCTTATTAAAAGTGATATTAAAACACTTTTTAGGCATAACATTAAGAAATGTGCATTGTGCAATAAAGAAATACTCCAAATAAAGTTTAATTTTAATTTTATATCGGTAAGTGTTAAGTGATATGTCAATAAATATGTTAATGGATTTGAAGTATACTTAGTATGAAATAAATTGATTTTAAATTGATTTTTTTTTACTAGGATTATAATTAAACAATAATATATATGTATGCACATCTAAAATATGTATAAAACATATAAATATTATAACCATAGTACACAAACATATTTTATAGATTTTAGATCTGTTATATAAAGTATATTTTATAAATTTGGTATATATTTTATAAGTTATAAGATATAAGTTTAGGTTCAGTAAGTTTTTTTCAAATGTTTTTTAAAGAATCACCAAGGCTGCATTATATTACGATATTACTATTATGATGATATATTATTACAATCTAAAAGAACTGTTGTCTTTTTCAGTATATTTTGAAATGACAGAGCTGAATTTTTCAGCAGTCATTACTCCAGTCCTCAGTGATATGCTGATTTACAGTGGCATGAAAAAGTATGTGAACCCCTTGCAGAATCTGTGAAAATGAGAATTATTTGCATTAAGAGCCGGGGGGTGAAAACTTTTGAATTCAAATGTCAAGGTAAATTGTACTTAATTTTTCTGCCGGGAAACATGCAAGTATCTTCTGTTGCTTCCGAAGGGCAGTACTAAATGAAAAACAATGATATTTCAACAAAATAAGAAAAATTGTGACATCTTCATCCTGTTCAAAAGTTTTCACCCCCCGGCTCTTAATGCATCGTGTTTCCTTCTGGAGCATCAGTGAATGTTTGAACCTTTTTTAATAGTTGAGTTTGAGTCCCTCAGTTGTCCTCAGTATGAAAACACAGATCTCAAAATCCTACAGTCACTGCTAGAAAGGGTTCAAATATGCAAAAATGCTTGAAAACTGATGAATCTGCAGGACCTGGACGAATTTTCTGAAGAACAGAGCTCAGTTTAACTGCTCAGAACAAACAAGAGACTCATGAACAACCATCACAAAACAAAAAAAACAGTCGTGGATCATCCAGGTAACCACACACAGTATTGAGAATCAATGGTTCACATACTTATGAATGGGGTTATTTTAATAAATTCAGCTATTGTTTTGTCTTGTGAACTAAATGCAAACATCTTTTATGTAAAATATCTTATTCAGGACAGTACTAAACCAAAAATAACATGCATTTTTTATTATTCCTCTTATTTTATTAAAATAATTATCATTTTCACAGATTCTGCAAGGGGTTCAGATACTTTTTCATGCCACTGTAGTGTTGAAAATAACCTTTTATTATTATTATCAAGGTTTTTTTTTTTTTTTTTGAGCATATATATAATCTTGATAAATTACAGTAATCCTGATGAGTCATATAAAACCTAAATGTGAGTTGTCTCTTCTGCTATAAGAAAAGCATAATAGACCCTTGGGCCTGCAGAACTTCAGTCATATTAATCGCTCTTTTTATTTATTGGTTTGTTTGGTATGTTTTGGAACCACAGAAGCCTTCTCTGTCTGACGGATTATTAAAGATTGCAATATAATGTTCTTACTGTAATCTTTGGAATGAATGCTAATCTGAAAATATGCAGAACACAGCAGCACTGCCAATTCAGGGAGGAATCATAACAAATGGCTTTAGAGCGGTATGTAGTTTGCAAAATGACAATAAGAATAATTGGACACTTCAAAGTAAGCATGAAGAATGTTGTTTTAATCTAGCACAAAGATAATGAAGAGGAGATTGTTGCCTTGTGGAAATTATGTTTTGTAGGCATATGCAAGTCTGAACTGACTTGTTTTCATATGTGAATATAATAAATATTTTTGACAAAGCTGCACTTAGAAAATGAAACCAGACTCTGCTTTATATCTTGGGATTATTTTAGATGCATTATGTAAATACATAGTTTCTGCTTTTAGTTTGTTTGCTGAATCACAATTTGTTGGGTCTTATATGGAGCTGTTTAGCTGGAATGCTGGAATTAAAACATTGTAAGACTCAAATATCTGCTCTTTAGTCTCCAAAATAGGTGCAAGGCCACAACAACAAGAGCTCTTTTGTTGAGTCTTTATAGCAGTCTGTTCTAAAACCATATTTCCCAGCTGTGAGTCAGTGAAATGTGCTGGAAGTTGCTGGAAGTTTTGACAGACATAGTTTCCGCTGTCATTGCTCATCTTATTGGCACCTGGCAAATATGTGACATTGGAGCTGTCCATATCTTGTTAGAACTAGCTCAAGGTCCTTTGAACTGGGTTGTGTTCAAGTTGTTTCAGCTAACCTTAGCAAAGTAGGCAAGTTGTTTTAACAGCCGACACTCGATTGGCGTCAGTCTGGGTGAAGGACTCTGCCGGGTAATTGAATTGTCAAGAAAATCCTATTGGGTCGCTTCAGTGAGAGCGATCAGCACATGTGCTAGATTGGATTAAGGAACAATATGAGGATACTGTAGCCGTCCAGAACATTATTCTAATGCTGCCAAGAGGATGATAACAATGCATGAGCATTGAACGGTATGAATGGTATTTTTGTACTAACTGGTATTAAGTATTTACAAAGAAATGCTGTAATATATGCAAATGTATTTTAAAGTGCAGTTTAAATTCTCGTTGATTCCCCTTGTGACAAAACGAGTCATCAATATCATGCATATTTTGGGATTTACAGTATTTTGTTGGATTTAACTGGTATTACCATTTGTTAACATTCCCGTTCATTTCAATAACAGTTGCGTGCATGTGACATGACTGCATGTCACATGAATATTCCATTTAAAATCTGCCATTTTGTTCATGAAAACAGAGAACTTTTATACCTAAGCCATAAATGTCATGTGACTAATCACTGGAAACAAGAAAATGACAGCAGAAATTGGCTGATGGCACCTCAAGAACAGTATTTCACAATACTGTATATTATATTGTTGTTACTTTGAAAAATCTGAATACACTGATACTTTTAAATAGCCGTCAATGGAGAAACATGCTTTTTTGTACCTGATGGAACAGTTATGACCCACATTTTTGTTGTTAAAGGATTAGTCCACTTTTAAATACAATTTTCCTGATAATTTACTCACCCCCATGTCATCCAAGATGCTCATGTCTTTCTTTCTTCAGTCGAAAAGAAATTAAGGTTTTTGATGAAAACATTCCAGGATTATTCTCCTTATATTGGACTTCAATGGCCTCCAGACGGTTGAAGGTAAAAATTACAGTTACAGTGCAGCTTCAAAAGGCTTTAAACGATACCAGACGAGGAATAAGGGTCTTATCTAGCGAAACGATCGGTCATTTTCGAAAAAAAATACAACTGTATATGCTTTATAAACACATATTATCGCCTTGCACGTGCTTCTGCTTTCCGCATTCTTCAAAAAGCTTACGCCGTATGTCCTACGCCTTCCCTATTCTACTTACGGAAAAAACTAAACTGGCGCCGCGTTCGTTCCGTAAGTTGAATAGGGAAAGCAGAAGCACATGCAAGGCGATAATATGTGTTTATAAAGCATATACAGTTGTATTTTTTTCCAAAATGACCGATCGTTTCGCTAGATAAGACTCTTATTCCTCGTCTGGTATCGTTTAAAGCCTTTTGAAGCTGCACTGAAACTGTAATTTTGACCTTCAACCGTTTGGAGAACATTGAAGTCCACTATAAGGAGAATAATCCTGGAATGTTTTCATCAAAAACCTTAATTTCTTTTCGACCGAAGAAAGAAAGACATGAACATCTTGGATGACATGGGGGTGAGTAAATTATCAGGAAAATTTTATTTAAAAGTGGACTAATCCTTTAACTAAAACTAAAGCTAAAACTATCAAAAGTAGTCTTTGGTAATTAAAATAAAGTTGAAAATAATATTATTTATAATTATAAAAATACTTCAAATGATTTCAGTTAGTTTCTATTTTTTAAGGTTAAGTTGAAGTACTAAAACTAAACCTGGAATAAAAATAAAGTTAAATAGAAATCTAAAATGAAAATGAAAATTGAAAATTCCTTGTCTGAACACGTTCCAAATTTTATACAGAGACATTGATTCAGACAATCAGTCAAGGAGGAAACGTTAGGATAAGACTTTTTTCCAATGGGTTTTCAATTAATGGGTTCTCTTGATTGAGGAGGCAGGAGAGCAGAAGCTCTTGGGATGAAAAATGACACTATTAAATAGACAGTTGTGTTACTCTTTGAGTAATCGGTTTTGGTCCGTGACAGGACTAGCTGCTCGGGGAGACAAACAGCACAGGGCTTGAGTTCACACGGTCCAAATAAAACGCAAGACTGAGAAAGAAAGGTGGTTTCATGTACTTCATTTTGTTCTTAAGTTGTGCTTATTAGTCTTTACAATAAAACAACTAATCCATGAGCAAGAAAACATTTAAAAATTCTCTCTAATACCCAGTTTTTTTTGTTTTGGAAAACAAGGAAGAGATGGACTAAACATTGATATTAACCAATGTCAAATTTAGTCTAACATCTGCATGTGTTTGTACATGTACTGTCCCCTTTGGCACCCTGTTCTTCGAAGGCCTGACACAGGAACTGAACTTCACACAAATGTTAGGCCTGTGGTATGGTGTTTTCATGGCCTTCAGTTTAGCTAAATCCTATTGCTCCACTGTATCACTTGCCTTTGGCTGTGTGCAATGGAATGTGACACAGGAACTGGAGAAAATAAAACTAAATCACCCTTCCGGCTCAGTCCCCTGTCAGTGAAAAATGTGTTGTTTCAGCTAAGTAATTGATTTGATACTGATTTTTTTAGCCACGATATTGGCCAAACCTAGAGGGTAATATGGTGAAAGTGCAAGGAGTTTGACAGAATTACTTGGAAAAGAAATACATTATGTTCTGTGCAGTCTTTAAGCAATAAGAGTCATGACCTACATATGACGTCTGTGCCTACATGAGGTCTGTGGGGGTAAAATTGACTGCGGTCACTTGGATGCAGTCCAGGCACTTTTCCATCTTTCCAATCAGAGCTGAATAAAATGTGTTTTATAGTAATGTTAATATATTTCAAGATAAATAACCATTACCTTAATACTATGGCCATTTGGGTAGCACATTTCAGTTCAAAATGTTGTGTTTGGGAAGATTTTTTAAATGTTTTTGAAAGAAGTCTCTTATGCTCATCAAGTCTGCATTTATTGAATCAAAAATAGTAATATTGTGAAATATTATTACAATTTCAAATGACCATTTTCTATTTCAATATCTTTTAAAATGCATTTTTTTCTATGATGGCAAAGCTGAATTTTAAGCAACCATTCCAGTCTTCAGTGTCACGTGATCCTTCAGAAATCACTCTAATATGCTGATTTGGTGCTCGAGAATCATTTCTTACTTATATTTTATTATTAATCTTGAAACCATATTTTTGTGAAAACTGTGATACATTTTTTCAGTTTTTTAATGAACAGAAAGTTCAAAAGAACAGACTTTATTTGAAATAGAATATACTTGTAACAATATAAAAGTCTTTACTGTCATTTGTTTTGATTAATTTTATTCTTGCTGAATAAAAGTATTATTAACTTTTTAACAGCAGTATATATACAGTCAAACCAAAATGTATTCAGACACCTTGAACATTTCATTCATTATTACAGTTTATTCACTATAGTTGAAAAAAAATGGTAATAAAATATGACAAGATCTCAGAGTTAAACTGTGTCAGAAAAAAATCATCTTAATTATGTCAGATAACACTTAAGCAAAACATGATCAGATCAAAGTGTCTGAATCATTTTTGATTCCAAATTTTTATCAGTTTTACTGGTAGTCCACTATGAAGAATTTTTTTGTATAATATGTCACAGTTTACTTTATTTTGCTATCCTCACTTGCATAAATGAACTATAGTGTCCTGCACCCATTAGTAAAAATATATAAAAAATGACTGAATAATTTTTGGTTTGACTGTACACACACTCACATATATGTATACATATTTGCATAAAAGCTTATTTTGCATAAAAGCATCTGTCAAATATCACTCTCTCTTGCTGAATGAATCTTGTTGTCATAATTATGTGATTTTAAATGTGAGTCAAAAAATGGCATCACTGCCTTATTTCTTTTATTTATAAGCTTAACGCACATAATGCTATTCTCATGCTAAGCAGCTAGCGCTTACGCTAGAAACCAGCAAAGCAGCCTGGAGCTGCACGTTAGCTGGTATTTTAGTCTCAGTGAGGCACAGGAAGCCAATTCAATCGGTGATAATGGAATTGACCTAAGCCCGGGGGCTCTCCTCTCTCTGTCTTGTTCCTGCTCAGCTAGCCTGCTGTGATGGGCTAAAGCAACCGGAGTTCATTTTACCAACACTTACTGGAATATGTAAATAAATGTGATGGACAACGGCAGTGATCCCCTCGCTTTATTCAGTCAGATCACTCACATTATACTCAGATGAGCTGGAGAACATCTGATATTTACAACAGCAACATTATAAGGAAAGATTCATTTTATGATGATTTCATTTTTGGAATTTCTGTTAATTTCTGTAAATATCAGATATTTTGGACTGCATTTTTTTCACTTGAGAAATGAGCTCTGATGTCCATGGTCTGTCACGTTGGATCTCTGGGAAGACAGTGTAGGCAATCACCAAAACATCCATATAACAAGTTCCTGATGGAGACTAGAGAATTTCCTGTTGGGTTTTCTATGTAATTAGCATATGAATAGCAGGTCTGTGATGTGTGCTACAGAGCGCCTGATACCTGCAACACTCTAATTAGAGATAACGATTTAAAGGAGGGTCATCCTGTTGCAGGGACATCTGGTTCCTCGTCCACCTCCTGTCTGGGGGGGGAGGAGAGACTTGGACACGGCAAAGAAAAAGGCCGTACTTCCTGTGTCTGGTTGACCAGCCCAACTGGAAGGTCATTGCAGGAGGCAGGAAGCTAATAAAGCTAGATCTTTGTGTAAGAGGCAATGAATACAGTGACCTTTTACTGGAGGAATATTGCTATTCCTGCCTTTATATCCCAATTGAACCTGAGAGAGGAGGTGGATTGAGCTGTCGGCTCATAAAAGTCTGAGAGAATATATCCACCTCAACAAAGTGCTGTGAAACACATTTCATAATGCATCACTGGCAAGAGAAATAGAATAAAAAGATCAGAATGTATTAATCTATGCTTGGAAATTAGATGTATATGACATATCACACCAAAAACCACGGTATGACTCATAATCTTTTATTTCCTTTTTTTTTTTTTACACTTTCCTTCTTAAGTCGTCTTTGGCTATGAAATGGATGTCAAAAAGAACAGTGTGTGTGAGCAAAAGAAACCAACTGAAAATGGGTTTCATAGGTCATGTGTGCTGAACAAAAACCTCCTTTCACAATGTCCAAAATTATCAAGGTTCAGGCACATAGCATGCATTTCACAGATTTCTCATTCACTGGGTCACATCCTTGCAAACAAAAGCTTCTTGCATCAGATTTTCACAAGGTGGTTGCCACAGAGTTGTATAATGGCAGCACAGACACATGATGTTAGAAATGAACTAGTGTTATTGTTCTTTACAGACACAAATAAAGAAAAGCTAGAATTAAGCATGATTTCCTGTTTGATTGTTTGTTTTTGGGACACTATATGCACTATAGAATCAGAATTGATTTCTACTGGCCAAAAAAAAAAGTTGTGCTTGACTTGATGATATGCAGCAAACAAGCAAAGGATACAGCAAACATGGCATGAACAATACACACACACACACAATTTACATTAATAGGGTGTTCTGGTAAAGGCAGCTATAGTGCAAAAGTACTAAAAATGATCAAATAAATAGAGTGGATTTGAGTGTACACTTTAAAAACAAACAGTTACTCTTTATTTCGATGGCCCACTACTAAAATTATACTAACTATAAGTAACTTTGCAACTATTTGTCAACTAACTTTTATTAGAGCATTAGTAGACTGTAGTAGACTGTTAGATTAGGGTTAGGTGTTAGGGTTCGGGTTAGTAGAATGAGCTGAAATGTAGTTGCAAAGGTACTTACAGAGAGTGTCTGTTGGGGAAGCATCAAAATAAAGTGTTAGCAGATATTAATGAGACAGTCTATAATGTTCTAATGAGAGTTAGTTGACAAGTAGTTGCAAAGTTACTTATAGTTAGTAGAATGTGAAAATAAAGTTTTAGCCCATCCTTGACCTAACACAGGCTCTATTCTTAACCAGAATGGTAACCCCCAAAACTGCAACATTACAGAAACCCCTATCAATCCTAACATTACACACTAACAGATCTCCCCCATATTAATGTTGTGCAAAAACACAGAAAATAACACTTAATTTCAACATTTACTCCCCTTATTCAGTCCGCAGCAAAGCTTGGTAGGCTTTCTAGCCTTGCACGATTGATAATTGTGTCTAACTTAATTTCTTAAATTGTTAAAGATTAAGAATATTGATATTGAATGAGTAGTATTTTAAACTTATCAGTATAATTTCTCAATTCTCAAATATTTGTCACATGTGCACTCTGTTCTGGACTCATTGTTGGACTTGTTGTTGTTCCATTTCCCACCACCAGTTAATCACCATGGCAACTGATCACCACAATCATCACACCCAGCTGTTCCTAATCACCCTCCTTGTTATCCCTTGTATATAAGCCCTGTGTTTCCAGTCCTGTGTTGTCTGGTATTGTTCATGTTATGTTGGTATATGGTCCTGTGGATTCCTGTTTATCTCCTAGTAAAGTCTTATTATATCTCTATCTCCTTGTCGTGTGCTTGATGTACCAGCTACCGTAACAATATTCTGATTGAAATGTAACAATGATTGAATATTAATAAAATATTATTAAAAGTATATCATAAAAATATTATTTACTAGTTAAATTGATTTATTTAATGAAATAAACTTAAATAATCAATGTAAATTTTAGACAAAATTAACTGTTGGATTTTTTTTGGCATTTGGTATATCCGACTCAAAGTAGTAGGCCTATATTTATATTTAAAGTAGTCTATTATATCTTTTTATTATTATGATATTTACAAAGGATATCGCATGATTATATTTTAGCAGTAGCAGTAATAAATTAAGAATAAACGAGTAGACAAGTGAAAGGAAGAAGTGATAAATGCAATGAATGCTGTACACAACAGATGCACAGTGTGTCATCCATCTGTTTAAATGGTGCAGATCAGTTATTGATAATGGCCACTGCTCTAGGGGAAAAACTGTTTTTGTGTCTGGTTGTTTTTTTTGTTTTGTTTTGGCTCTGCAGCACTTGTGATGAGGAAGGTGCGATGGGTCTTGTCAGTAGGCTTCCTGGATCTCTCCTCATAGGGGTCCTTGAGGGGGCAGAGCAGACTACAATAAATGAGTATCAGTAATGAGAATGTATAACTAGATCATCAGAACCTTTGGCAGGTTAAACTTCTTCAGCTGCCTCAGGAAATATCCAACACACTTTCATGGCAATTCGTAACTATTTTAGGTTTTGGCGAAGTGGTGGCTTATTTGTATGAATTAGTACGCTCTCATTCCTAGGTTTAGGTAAGATCTACTTACTCCTCATGGTTAGGTTAAAGGGTGACCTTCATGCTTACTTTTTTTCTAAAAACCGTACATAAGAACCACATTGTGCGGGTTCATACAGTAAAAAATGATTTTTCAAAGTTGTAAATGAAAAAAATATAGAAGTATGTTTTACAAGAGATTACTACTTTTTCTTCTTCAAACTTTAATTCAATTAATTAGCACTTTCTGAGTGAAAATTGTTATTACACCAAATTTTCTTCAGCATACGAAATCGCCATTTCATAGTTATGTTTTCTCATGAGATCAGGTTGGAAGTATCCTAGCCTTTTTGTGTTTTTTGGGCAATGGAGACAGTGTTTACCCATCATGAATGAGTTTTGAGAGATGATTGTTTTTAAAAATCTGAAGCTGTTGGTTATGAGGATCTTCTGAAGTCTATTATCATGTCGACTGTCTTCAGAGAATTTAACTGTTGTTGTTATGTCTGCAGCAGGAAACCAGCTGTTCTGCTTCCTTTCTTTAAGTGTGTTCATCACAGTTAATGCCTGAAGACTTTTTTTAGAAAAAATTTCTCTGTGTTTCACAGAAAAAAAAAACAGCATACGGGTTTGAAGCTAGGAGGCTTGATCTTTGTTGGAATTACACGAGATAAAATAGATTCAAACACTGATATTTGCTGTACTTTATAAACACTGACATATGGAACATGCTAAGAGGAACAACATGCACTTAACATCATGATTGTTTTGATGAGCTCCACACGCAGCACTGAATCTGACTGTCACTATAAAGATGCTCCTTTTCAGGGTCCAGCGTGAGTCTCTCTGCTGGGGAGAGATGAGAGCTGCATGACAACAACCCTGTACACAAACACCAGCCAGATACTACAGCACTCACCCACCCTCAACTAACCGTTGCTAGGCAGTTATGGTTGCTATGAGAGAGAGAGAGAGTCTGAGGAGCTCTGGTTATCACCGGACAAAACTGGACATTCCTTGACAGTTATGTGGTGTTTTTTATTTTCAAAATGAAAAATCATAAAAGGATGACAAGGCTGTGGAAAGAGTTAGCTTATATGAGCTTAATGACTCATCATTAATGTAAAACCACACGCCTTCTTGTGAACAGTGTAGAATTTTAACCACATCAAAACGGCAACTAAGACTGTGTAGCTGTGAAGTATGTCCTAGGTGTGAACGCTTCCTGTCAGGGCACAGGAAGGGTTTATGTTTTAAATTTTTATATGATGGGCTTGGACATTTTGGTTCAGCAAGGACCCACACATGATTTCAAATATATATTTATATATATTCAAATCCATTTTAATCCATATCATCATTATCATCACAAACCTTCAGCTAGTCAGTGCAATACATCAATCCCACAGTGATGTGGAATGGTGTTAAAGGGTTAGTTCACCCAAAAATGAAAATAATGTCATTTATTACTCACCCTCATGTTGTTCTACACCTGTAAGACCTTCGTTCATCTTCGGAACACAAATTAAGATATTTTGATGAAATCCGATGGCTCAGTGAGGCCTGCATTCAAAGCAATGACATTTCCTCTCTCAAGATCCATAAAGGTACTAAAAACATATTTGAAACCGTTCATTTGAGTTCAGTGGTTCTACCTTAATATTATACAGTGACGAGAATACTTTTTGTGCGCCAAAAAAACAAAATAACGACTTTTCAACAATATAGTGATGGGCTGAAAACACTGCTTCGGAGCTTTACGAATCGAATCAGTGATTCGGATCTCCTATCAAACGGCTAAACTGCTGAAATCACATGACTTTGGCGCTCTGAATCACTGATCCAATTCGTAAAGCTCAGAAGCAGTGTTTTGAAATCGGCCCATCACTATATTGTTGAAAAGTCGTTATTTTGTTTTTTTGGTGCACAAAAAGTATTCCCGTCACTTCCGGTTAGAACGTCACCGGTTGCCATCTCTTAATTATGGTAGTTATGGCATGAACGCAGCATAAGCTTGTTGTTTTGATTCGGTTGGAACACTAAAGGGTGGCTGTTGTTTGTTTGCAGTGCTCCGTAACTGAGGTCTGTCTGTATAAACTCTTCATATCATGAAACGATGATGTATTGATCAGATGGCCCAATGATGTATTGATGTCTGCGCAAACAGGGTTCACGAGGGTATGTAAAAACATACGTTGACAGGCAGGTCCTACGCCTTCCACAGACTATATATATTTATAAAAAAACATTTAGGCCGTTTAACAGTGATTGCTATCAGGATAAAAATGTTTCTGTTGAGAATCACCTATTGTACCTTTAAATACATGTCTATTTCACTCATAAAAAATGAATAAGAAAATACATTTTGCTTAAAGAAAATGTAGGACCATTTAAGACCAAGATTAGTAAAATTGTAATTAGAATTGTAATAGTATAATAATGAAAATCAGCTGACTGAAATAAGTAATCGTTTATAGTAGTTTTGTTAATATAGTAATGAGAATCACCATTAAGCATTGTGAATTATTTATTTTAATTCAAATTTTTTTTTAAACAATCTTGTCTGGAATGGCATTACAGCAAGAGAATTTGGGGGAAATATGTTTAATTATCATGAAAATAGTCTCATAATGCAAAACAAAACAAAACAAAAAACTTTAAATTTTAAAATCTTTGAAGTCTTAAATCTTAAAGTCTTTTGGGGTGAAATGTGACCTGGGCATGTTTTAATGAGACCCAACCTATAGATTTTCTCCCTCTTCACCTAAAGTTCATATGCCTAAAGTTCCTCTTCTTCATCTCCAAATTCCTAGTTATGTAACTATAGCATCTACTTAAATGTGGAAAAGAGAGATATTTCAGAAACTGCCAATATTATTATATATTCAGCAATAAGCCAACACAAGTCAGCAGTACAATTTGACAAAAAAAAAGTAAAGAAAAAGAAAATAATTCAGGCTGGTCCAGGCAATGCACTTGCTCATTCAAGACTAAACAAACAGGCGTTGCCTCTATGAAAAATGTGATTGGCTCTTTTAACTGTAGGGCGGGACTACAGCTGTCATATTGAGCATTACAGTTTCTCCCATTCACAGACTGTCTTTTCCTCTTATAATAATATCTCTGTATTAAGTCCACTACCTAAACCTCTCCAGCTGTCACTCTTTTCTCATTCTCTCCCAGCAAAAACACATTAGGCGCAAGTACTAAGAGTGCGTTGAAAACCCAATATCAACATCTGTGTGGTAATCCCCCCGCAGGGCTGCTGGGGCTCAAACACTGAAATAGTACATTAATGACCTGTGTTTGCGGCAGGTTTCCGGTGTCGTCACTGGGGTTGTGGGCTGGAGACTTTCAGTAACAGAACTGACCTATTTTTTGCCAAGCACCTCTTGCAATCTGTCTGTGTCCTTGTACCTCATCTTTGATTATCACAGCGATGCGTCACTTTCCCTGATTAAAGACATGCCCATTACATAAACACCACCTCAAGAAATGAGATCAGTTTATAATCCTGCCATCACAAGCATTGTGCCGTTTGCTAGAGATGTATTTATATACTCTTTCCTCAGTTGAAATATCTAAAGGTCAGTGGCAAAGATTTTTTTTTTTTAAGAAAAAGCTTACTAAATATCACAAGACACAAGAAATGCTTTGGCTAGACAGGTTTCTCTGTCTTTTGCTGGGTCAGATGGGCAACTCTGCAGATTGTAGTCTTGAGTGGGTGGAGGATTCAGCGTTCTCTTGTGGTTTATGGCTTAGCTGAGCTCAGCCACCGGGTTTTGTTTGTGTAGGTAATCCAAAATAATGCTTACTAAAAAATTAAATGAAAATCCCCTGACTCATTCTGAGGAAATTATTTGGTAACGGATACAATACGGTAAAAGCACTTAGCTTGCTGCATATAACTGTATATTCTATCCCCTGAACCTAAACCTACCGATCACAGAAAACTTTCTGCATTTTCAAGAAAACTTAGTATGATTTATAAGCTGTTTCCTCGTTGGGACCAAAAAATGTCAAGGGCATTTGACAAGGTTTTTGGATATTGCCATCTTTATGGGGAATATCTTAACGTAGGGTATACCTGAACCAAACACACACACATACACTACCATTCAAAAGTTTGGGATCTGTACGATTTTTAATGTTTTTAAAAGAAGTTTCGTCTGCTAACCAAGACTGAATTTATTGAATTAAAAATACAGTAAAAACAGGAATATTTTGAAATATTATTACAATTTAAAATAACTGTTTTCTATTTGAATATATTTTACAAACTAATTTATTCCTGTGATGGTAAAGTTGAATTTTCAGCATCGTTACTCCAGTCTTCAATGTCACACGATTCTTCAGAAATCATTCTAATATGCTGATTTGCTGCTCAAGAAACATTTCTGATTATTATCAATGTTGAAAACAGTTGTGTACTTTTTTTTCCAGGATTCCTTGATTAATAAAAAGTTCAAAAGAACAGCATTTATTTGAAAAATAATCTTTTGTAACATTATAAATGTCTTTACTGTCATTTTGAACTTTTTATTAATCAAGGAATCCTGGAAAAAAAAGTACACAACTGTTTTCAACATTGATAATAATCAGAAATGTTTCTTGAGCAGCAAATCAGCATATTAGAATGATTTCTGAAGGATCGTGTGACATTGAAGACTGGAGTAATGATGCTGAAAATTCAGCTTTACCATCACAGGAATAAATTACTTTGTAAAATATATTCAAATAGAAAACAGTTATTTTAAGTTGTAATAATATTTCAAAATATTCCTGTTTTTACTGTATTTTTAATTAAATAAATGCAGTCTTGGTTAGCAGACGAAACTTCTTTTAAAAACATAAAAAATCGTACCGATCCCAAACTTTTGAACGGTAGTGTATATGAGCAATGTCACACAAGTAGCTGTGCGATAAGGCTGTACATCAGCACGGCTGTGATTCGGCCGTAGGCATGAGGCCGCAGATTGCCCGTTTGATATACCCAAAATTAATTATACCTCATGTTTAAACACTATCTACATAAGAGCCAGCAGCAAAATTCCCAAAAGACTGGCTGAGATGAAGCTGTTCTCTGCGGGTATAGGAGCGCTGAACGTTCGCTGACGGCCTGGAGCTCACATCTCCAAAAGCGTCTAAACAAATTTTCAAATATTCGCTATGTTTACATATAAATAGCATATCTGAGGTCTAAACTACATTCTCACCTAAAAAATTCTTAAAACTACATTCTGTTACAAAATAACAGTAGTATCTATAAAAATATGGTGGGTTTGCTCACCCTCCATGACACTCGCTGTGAGAATGCTGATAGCGGAGTGATTCAAATGGATCCCGTGGTGTATATATAGACCTATAGAAAAAATGCTCTGATAATAATGAGGTGATGTGTTACCTGCTTTCAATTTGAAATGTGGCAGACCTTGCCTGACTTGTCCCTACTGAATGTGTATCAGTGCTGTGATAGTGCAGCTCTAAAGCCCCCGCTTCCCATCTCTGGCAGCCTAAAGCAGGTCACTCTCTCTTGATTTGATTGCGTCACTGCTGGACACATTCTCCATAAAGCTTTAAAGACATAAGTTTCTTTAGTCAGCCTAGGTCAACAGTTTATGAAAAGGAAGTATTTTTATTCAAATTGAGAAAATAACATCCTTTTGGAGGAAATTAAAACAGAGTGCGTTGCAAAATCATATTCTAATCGAGGCTTTTTGTTGGACATTAAGTAGCCGTCGAGGTTGTGTAAGCCACCTTTAAAATTCTTATCAAAACACAACAAAGAGGAAAATGAATGAGCGAGTGAATAATTTCCGACAGCGATGATCGTTATCCTTTTCAGGCAGATGTGTCTTTCACTGTGATATTGGCGGAATAAAGCGGAGCTCTCTGTGTGCTTATCAGGATTGTCGAGATGTAGCGATGGTGGATTGGGCAGCTGTGGTTACCAGACGCCAGTGCGTTGGTGTACCACTCAGAGTGTAATTACCGAACACGCTGTGACCAGCACAAACAGTGAACGGCAAACACAGGCCATCAATATGACCGTCAATGGGCAGCCCCCTCGGATCTTAGTGTTTGGCTAATGACAAACAAGAGGGCTGTTGGACAGATGAGGTGACTGCAGGCGCCGTGTCTCAAAGCAAGTCAATCCTGGAGGGACGTCACTGCAGTGCATGGCGGAAACGAATCCACACCCCCGCTCTGTTTGCCGTGTCGCTGTGCGCACACCTGGCTGATTTCTCACCTATCACTTGCTGCCCACTCCACATCCGCTAATGTTATGTTATCAGCAGTCAAGGCTGGAGCTTGGTGCAAAGTCACCAAAGTAATTCTTCAGAAAAATAAGATTAATTTGGTGCTTTTTCCATGCAAGATAAACAAAAACATAGTACTTAAAATGAAGTATTATTAAAAAATAACAAGAACATACTGCATTACTAAATTTTTTTATTTAAATTTTTTTAAATAGTTTTTTTTTATGATAACTTTAAAGACAGACCTACTGTGAGCTACGAGATTGTTAATCAATGGTATATGAAGGATTATATCATTTGAATTTTAGTGATTTTGATTCCAATTTCTCATTCTGCTTATTGATTCAGATATTTATCGATTCCGATATGGTAAAAAAAAATGAAGTCAAACATTTAGATATCAAACATATTAATTCTGCGGCTTTTTGCAAAACATTCTGTTGCAGTTGAATACCATGAACAAAAATCAGCAGCCTAAAGAACAACTAACTGATAAACTGGACTAACTAAGTTTCAAACATTATTTAAGACAAGTATACAGTCAATAAGAACAAATGTGACCCTGGACCACAAAACCAGTCATAAGTCGCACGGGTATATTTGTAGCAATAGCCAAGAATACATTGTATGGTCAAAATTATAGATTTTTCTTTTATGCCAAAAATCATTAGGATATTAAGTAAAGATCATGTTCCAAGAAGATATTTTGTAAATTTCCTACTGTAAATATATCAAAAAAATATTTTTGTGAGTGGATATGCATTGCTAAGGACTTCATTTGGACAACTTTAAAGGCGATTTTCTCAAAATTTGGATTTTTTTGCACCCTCAGATTCCAGATTTTCAAATAGTTGTATCTCGGCCAAATATCTGTCCTATCCTAACAAACCATAAATCAATGGAAAGCTTATTTATTCAGCTTTCAGATGATGTATAAATCTCATTTTCAGAAAATGTATCCTTATGACTGGTTTTGTGGTCCAGGGTCACAAATTAGCAATAGCACAAATAAATACACCTGAACATAGTTCAGAAATTCAATCAAATGTAAAATAACACTACCTAGTTTTCTTTTTATAAGTAAAATATAGTAATCCTTATTAAAGTTACAAACGTTATTCAGTCAAGATCAGTGAGTGATTTTCTTTTTCTTTTGTTCTTTGATTAACAGTAATGACACAGACTGCAGCAGGTTTATTAGCCTGCTGTCACTTTAAGACCTAATGCACAGATCCAATATATTGTTACACATGCGTTTTCTTTCTCAACTGTTTACGTTCACTTAAGATAACCGACTGTGTTTGCATGGATATTTTGACAAAATCTTGTGTGTATTTGTCCATTTAAACACTATGGGGCGGTTTCCCAGACAGAGATTAAGCCTAGTCCTAGAATAAAATGGCCCTTGAAACCAGATTAACAGAAATCTGCTTTCTCTGTCATGGTTTAAAATAGTCCTAGACTTAGTATAGTCCAGAGTTTAATAATCTGATTTCCTGGAGGAAGACTAGAGCTACTCCAGGACTAAATTGAGGCTTAAATTAAACCTACCAGGAGGCAGGTTTAACTTCAGATTAAAGTTGTGTTTCAAAGAAGACACATGTATTACTTGGATATATATATATATATCGATATTGATATACACTGTGTGTATGTATATGAATATATATATATTTCTTTGCTGTTCACTTTATTTAAACAATTTATTTTGATTTAACACCATTGTTTCTGGTTCAAATGTGATTGCATCATGTTAAATTGACTTGAAATGGTTACTAGAACTCACTTGATGTTTTCATTTTGAAATAACATGTTTCAGTCAAGTAACCCAATCAAACAAGACTGTCACTTCCCATCATGTTTTGCACCGGGCTGCATTGGGAGAGTAAATGTTAAAAAATAGTTATTTTATGCATTTTTTTTTTAGAAAGATGAGAATATGGAGAGACGTTTTACTGTTTAATGTTCTATTATGTAAAAGTTTTTGTTACTTTAGTGTTTTTTGGAGATTACCGTTGTGGTGAAGTGTTGAGCTTTTGCTTGGGTTGAGGACCTGCTAGCAAAAATTGCCTTTTTTTTCAATATATAATNTTCAGTAACGGGGAAAAAGGGAGACTTTTCCCCATACGCAGTACTCGTTCCGTATCTCAGGGAACCGAGGTTACGTCAGTAACCGAGTACGTTATGTTTAGTTTGTTGCTATGTAAAGACAAAACAAAAGCATTAATAATCATTGGATTATATATAATTCGTCTTTTTAAATAGAATTCATTACAAACAGATCTCTCTCCATATTCTCATATTCTCTCCATATTCTTACTCTTTTTTTCACAGCTGATGTATTTTGCTTGCTTTAAAAGAACTGTCTCTTGTTTAGTAAAGTTTTTTTTTTTTTTTTTTTTGAGATTGCAGTCTTTTTTTGCTGCCATTGTTTTCCTTGCATTTGCTTCTCAGTTCCATGCTATTTTAAGTTTTTCTTGGTTCATTCCATGTTTTACAGGCAACCCTTTCTCATGCTAATTCAGATTTGCACAGCTGGTTTCAAATTAATCTAGTTTATTTTAAGTCAGGACTCCATAGTCCAGGTTTTAGTAATCTGTACTTAATCTGTGTTTCAGAAAGCCATTTTTAAAGCACGATTAACTATTCTAGATTAAGGCCTATCCTGGCTTAATTTAAACCCTGTCCGGGAAACCGCCCCAAGAAGTTGCTAAAGAGAACTCAATTCAGTATCCGTGCACTATATGAGAGTCGTCATTCCGCTCTGGATGTGCCCAGCACAGAAAACAGCGTGCGAGTGCTGAAATGAGTTCTCTTTCGCATCCTCTTGCGCTTGAATGGTTTACTGGAATCGTAAGCGGATCAAAATTTTTATTTTATAACAAGTATCCTATTTCTGACCTTAAGTATCTGATTCCAGAATTGGAGTCAATTTTCAATTCCCAACCCTAGGTATATGATTTTGTTGAAGCCATCAGTCTGCAATATTTCCCTATTTTTTTTAAAGGATCATGTTCAACATCGTAATTACTGTTGAAAAACTACATCACCCATGATTCTGCAGAGAAATCTCCACCAATCAGAGAATCGAAAAAGCCAATCAAGCCAAAAGATCTCTTTAGCACCTATGAAGCACTGAGAAGGATGTCAGTCAATTTTTTTAATTTTTATGTGGAAAAAAATGCATATTTGCTATAGAAAGATAGATAGATTGATAGATTGATAGATTGATTGATTGATTGAAGTCAGTTGTCCTGGACTTACACTGACCCCTAGGGGTGTGGATGAAGCATTATAGCAAAAGCAAAATATTCTTCATCTTGAGTGTGGGTGTACTTTATTTCAGTGCTTCAGTATTTCAGTTTTTCTTTAGGGCTAACGCTTTTTGATGAGGTAAAAAAAAAGTCATTTCCTGCTCTATTCTCAGGAAGGCCAGGAAGGCAAATCTTTTTTCAAACTAAGAAAAACCATGATGATCGGTGAGCCATCTGGCTTCATTCAAAGCAGCGGCTCCCAGAAAAAGGTGACCATGTCACTCAAGGCAGACCTTGAAGCTGTGTAGGTTGTTGCTATTCAGTGAGAGTGTGCTCGGGTGAATATTGGCTGTTGACATTGTGCTTTACAAGGCTGTAAGCAGAAAGGAAATGAAAAACTCCTTCAGAACAAGATGTACTAGTGGTGGAGGGATGTGCAGCATGCATGGATATAGATATTGCGGATATACAGGATGAATGGTGGTCAGTGAAAGTAAGGCATGGGGACCAGCAGGGACGGGTGTTCCTCCTTGTGGATGTAGGCGTACATCAATTATTAATATATTTTAGCTCTTTCTTGTCCTCCCTCAGGATGTAGGAAGGAAGTCACAGAGAGAGAGAGTGAGAGAAGAGATATATTGGCTTACTTTGAGATAAAAATGTTTTACTTTCAAGGGGGGCTTTGAAGAACTGCAGTTGTCCCTTTGTCAGATGTGCTTTGTTTCATCTTCTGGATCATGGTGTACTGCTTTTAAAGTTCCTGTAAGACAAGTTCACTTGGCGGCCATATTGGTAATGCCCTGGGGAGCCATCTTCTACATAGGTAATAGGCTCCTATCTATTTAAATTGGGAAAGACTTATTTTTTTTGCCAATATTTATTC
Organism: Anabarilius grahami; assembly: GCA_003731715.1. Classification (NCBI taxonomy): domain Eukaryota; kingdom Metazoa; phylum Chordata; class Actinopteri; order Cypriniformes; family Xenocyprididae; genus Anabarilius; species Anabarilius grahami. The sequence continues at coordinate 7,142,121 of RJVU01035392.1, forward strand.
CAAATCAGTAAAATTAGCAAATAAAAGAAAACTATCATAAATATTACTTCTTAAATTCAAATCAAGCTATCTGTATAATACAGACTGATCCCAGCTAATGTGCATATATACACATTCAAGAGTAAATAAATAGCTAATGCCTGTCTTATAAAAAAAAGCGATCAGAAATATTCATATTACCTGCTGAGTATCCAGTATCTCCTGGTGGACCATGACGGTACTGCAGACAGTTAACTAGAAAAAGTGGTAAATTTGATCTATAGCTTTATTGTAGAAAGAAACAATAAAACAAAATAAAAATCTTTGGTTGATTCTTTAGGGCCCAAAACATTCCATCTGAAAATTTCAGTCGATTATGTTTTTCCACCCAATTATTCCTCCTAGACTGCTTTGTTCTTTACAGTGAGATACAGTACAATGCCATTAAAAAGTTTGGGGGCAATAATGTTTTGTTTTCTCTCTCTCTGCAAGGCTGCATTTATTTAATCAAAAATACAGTAAAAACAACAATATTGTGAATTGTTATTACAATTTAAAATAACGTTATATTTTATATTAAAATAATGTTTTATTATAAATATAATTTTAAAATGTAATTTATTCCTTTGATGGCAAAGCTGAATTGTCTCATGATCCTTCAGAAATCATTCTAATATGCTGATTTCCTGCTCAAGAAACATGTATTATTATTATCAATGTTAAAAACAATTGTGCTGCTTAATAATTTTGTGGAAACCACGTGGGAACCATTTTTAGGATTCTTTGAGTAGAAAGTTCAAAAGAACAACTTTTATTTGAAGTAGTTTTTTGTTTTTTTTGTACTAATGAAAAAGTTAATTTAATGTGCCCTTGCTGAATACAAGTATTGATTTCTTTCAAAAAAAAGATAAGACCCAAACCTTTTGAACGGCACTGTACATATTATTAATCGGTGTAAGATTCTACCACCCACATCACTCAGTGAAAAATGTGCCTCTCAGTAAAATCATTGGTTTTCACTGGTTGTGCAACATATAATCATTATCCAACTGGGTTTTAAATTTTCTGTCAGGATGAATTAAAAGAGCTAAAATAAGCTATTTTTCACTCTGGGGACTTTTACAGTGTTATGTCACTCTCCAAGCAGATAGAAATGCAAAATATAGACAGGAAAAAACATCACTTTATAAACTAGAATGGACTGACAAGTACTTGTTCACACTCCCAAAAGAAACAACCAGTGTGCTTATTATACAAAGACTTTAACTGTAGTGAAGTGTATTTATTTGAAGGGGCACTATAAGTCAAAGTACAGCTCTTGCAGCAGATTTAATCTCTTTGTGTTATGAACCTGTTTTGAAAATTTAGATTTGGTATGTTTTGTCTCATGTTTGAATGTATTTTGCATTGCCTGCTCAGTTTTTTATTATGACAAACAAACACTGAAAGCTGTTGGCGCTGATGTTTCATGGAGTGAACAAACATTAAACCCGTATTATAAACCAAGATTTTTAATGCTCACCAAGGCTGCATTTATATGAGGAAATACAGTAAAAACAGTAATATTGTAAAATATCAAACCTGAATTTACAGCATTTTCCTTTATGCCCCTTTGTGCTAAATCATAAATTGAAGTCAGCATGAAACAGAAGTTGAAATAGCATTTTCTTCCCTATTGTGACGTATATCCGAGTGAAACGGATTGTCGAAAAAATGTAGGGTGGGAATGGATTGGATCGTTGGATGGTTGTGGTTTGCTATTGCTGTGATCTCATGTGATTGACAGGTTTTCCCGTCTTTGTGTCAGTAAACGCGTCATAAAAATTCCATAAAAAACTAAGAATTGTCAATGTTGATTTCATCGTGACTTTTTGTGTTATTAATGGAAGACATTACACAGTGTTATCATGAAAATCAAGTACTTCAACAGTCTGAGTTGGTGGTCCCTGGGCCAGAAAAGGCTGACAAACTCAGATTCTGAACACTAACACAGAAACATTATTTTGCTTAAGGTGTGTGGGAATAGATCAACAACAGATATGCGAGTAGGTGGACAGGGACACACACAAAATGCTTGTCTCCATCAGCGGGCCCATCTGTGTGCACTGGCAGAGGGGAGTGTTGGTGGGCAGAGGCGACCCAGCCTGCTGCCTGTTGCCCAGTGACTCATTCTAGCAGCTGACAGACAAGGAAGAGGGGGAATAACATGCCCACTGCCTCTGGCACAGCACAGGAAGGGGAAGTGGAACACGGCCCACACACAGAAACTTCCAGAAGGGCTTTGTGTGTCTATGGGGAGAGGGGGGGAGCAGGTGTCTTGCTTCCTCTATTGTGAGATTCAATCCAAAAATCAGGCCCTCGCTGATCCGCAACAGTGAATCTTAAAATGAGGACAAAATTATTTTGACGTGTCCGGTTTAGGTACACAAAATGTGAGTTTTCCATCACAATCTTGGGACTATTTAAAGTGAAGTGAATTTTTGAACTGAACACATTTTCTGTCTTCCACCAAACTCACATATTTGGTTATTACGGCAAGACAATACAGGCAAAGCCATTTTAATGGTCAATTTTGAGATTTTTGTGCTATTTATTTTTCATAACATGTCTTCTTTCAGACTAGTGGAAATAAAACACCCAAAACAAACAATTTTAGTGTTAATTTTATTATATTATATTTTATTTATTTGTGTCTGTAGATTTTCATTACAATACCTATCTTTAAAGACCATTTTCTCAAAATTATTTCTTTTTCTCATTGAACTGAGCAATAAATTTCCACTTCAGTAGCACTTACATACAGTGTTGCCAAGTCTGCGGTTTTCCCGCGGAACTGGGCTACATTTACACTGTTGCCGCGGGTTGGTTTGCATTTAAGTAACCCCAAATAACATGGTATTTAGCCCCTGGAATTTGAATTTTACCAGGGGGAACCCGCTAAAATGTGGATTTTACCCCCCGGAACGCAGTTTTTACGGTGGGACCCTCCCAAATGCGATTGGGCTAGTTTTGGGCTAGTTTTGAGTAGCAATTGGGCAGGTTTTGTTTTGAAAACCTGGCAACCCTGCTTACATACACCAAACCTTCCAGTTTTATTCCTATCTATATTCTGAAAGATTTTTTAGATTGTTTATATATCAGTTGCCTGATTTAAATAACATTTTAAAAAACTAAAATCTCTGTAAAACCAAAAATCCAATGTTCAGACTTCTGTTCTGGAAGTGTATGCATATTTTATTCAGTAATGTTGCATTTGCATATTTAAGCATACCATTTCAGAAAACATGTAATACAAAACAATTGTCTAAATGAACTGTGAATAATCAGCTGGGGAAGAATGGTAATATCACCCTATTCTTGAATTTAGCTGGGACAGGAGAAAGTGTTTGGTTTTTGGAATCCAGGTGGCATTTTCATTTCTGTGACACTGACTGAGAGCAATGACAAATTCTGAAGAAATGAAAAACTAAAAATAGGTTAAAAGATGGTGAAAAGGAAGAGAACAAGACCTCTAGTATGAACGCCCACATCCCCTGACAGGCTGGTTAACAGCGGCAGGCATATGTGAGCCACTACCTGATGACGCAAACTCAGGTTACGCAACACTGGCCAAGGTTCAGAACCAGCTGCAGTATCAGACGAGTAATTTTCCAAAAGAGACAGAAAAAAATCAGATGACAATGAAGGAACCCATCTACCCGTCAGTGACCCATTCACTGACTCACTCAGCACACTACTGATAAGGTTGTACATAAAGCCCATTGTAGATCATCTACGTTGTACATCTAGATGCTTATTTTTTACAGGCATTGTATGGCCAATCTGCTTTTGCAGGCAACCTAATGGACTAAAGAGAGATAAATAGCTAATAGCAGGGGAAATAGAGTCCATTAAATGCATCTGATGATCGGAAATAAATAGCAAGGCTACATGAGAGCGGATGAGGGAGCCCACCTGAGTCTGTACAGCTCGCATTGGTACTTTTGATCAATCTGTCCCGGAGCAGGACGGAGTGTGTGTGGTGTTTTATAACAGATGAAGAGCTGAGGGTAACTCACTAGTTAGAGTAGAGGACGGGTTGAGGTAAAGCCAGCTCTCCAAATCCTCAAGCTAGGGCAGCAGTTGTGCAGTCACTGAAGCTTGAGGCAGATGACTGTTCTTTTTCAGACCCCAGACTAACTTTATCAATCATCAGCTCCAGTTACAACGGTTATATCATGCTGAATTGTAATCAGGGACTGGCAGAACAGTTGCTATTCCACACAAGTGTAGATTCATATGCAGGGATGCACTGATATTAAAATTCTGGCCGATAAGCCGATATTTATTTTCATGGCAGATAGTAGATACATTTTAGATTTTTTCAAAATACAAAATAAAACTAAAACTTAGGCTTCACAATACAATGGATTCATTTTGATATTTTCTGAAGATGTAGCAGTGTCATTAAATTACTAGTGTTTTTAAAGATTCACTTTAAATAAGTGTTAGATGAGAGAAAATCTAGATCTAAATGTAAAAATGAGCAATCTCAATTAAATATACAATATCTTCTGATGAAATATCTAATAAATACATATCCAATATCAATAAAAAATGTAGGCCAATACCCAATAGGGTACCAATACATTTTGAATCCATAGAAAAAAATATTTTACATTTATAACATCAAATTGCAGCTTAATAATTACAACCTCAAATTGTTTCATCGAAACTTTAGAATAAATATTAGATGAGTACCAATCACGGTAACACTTTACAGTAAGGTCCCATTAACCTACTTCAAGTTAGTTAAAGCTACAATATGTAAATTTTTCGCCACTAGAGGTCGCCTATTCAAAACAAAGGTGTAGCTTGATGACGCAGAGTTTGAATCTTGGGATATGTCGTGTTCACCTCACAGCTGTTGGAAAAGAATCGAGACAGGACTCGGGCAGAAATCATGTTCATGGATGAGATTATTAACGTTACTGTAGTATGAAGCAGCGTGGGGCCGAGTGCTGTGGGAGCTGAACGAGGCCGCTGGAGCGATTGCTAATGAGAGACTAGCTCGACACATGACTTTCAAGCAGCGGAACTTTTATTATGCCACAGTCGCCGTCCGCTTCTGCTTCTTCCAGTCAAGCGTATGAGGTAACACAGCGCTGTTTATCATATTAGATACATTTGACTGTGTTGAAAATGATGCAACATTACTCTGTTCGTTCGCTCGGCGGCTGCTGTGAGACACTTGTTACACACTGCAGTAAGAAAGATCGATTTTAGAATATCATAATAATAAATGCTGGATGGCTTGTGTTGATAAATGGCATGCAATTAATTTTAAAACGTATTGTATGATGGAGAAAATGCTGTATTACTGTTACTAAAAATAAAGCTGCATCTGATTATGCTATGTTAGCTACTTGACAAAATAGTGTTTTTCTCTGAGGCATGGTACTCGCAAAAAATCAAGAAAATTTGATTTAAACAATAAGACTAAATGTGTTGAGCTCTATAACAATAATTCATTTTCTGTCTATAAATGTAACCAAACAGTTGTTCCCTTGTCTAATAAAACATGAAATATATTAAAGCGTCTTTGGTGTTTCCATGGTTTCTACAAAATAAAACCGGAAACCGGGGGTAACACAGAAATGACACCATTGACAGGCGACTCCCGGACACGTCCCGTATCCTTGGTTAAAATCGCAATTTTCTCACGATTTACAAATAGTTGGAAACATTTGGGATATTATAAGTACAAAGTCAGTTTTAAGCAAAATTGAGTTAAAGTTTTCTGGAGGTTCCAAAACAAACACCTATCAACCATACCTTAAAATCCCTGTTAATAACACCTAATTTGGCACACACCTCGTCAAAACCAAATATCTATAGGAAAAATATATATTCAACTTTTTTTTTCAATATTTTACTTCAATATTTTGAAGTAGCCTACTGTAATTCTGTGTATATCGGGATCACTTGCATCCGAGGCATCTTTGTGCGCACGCTTTAGATTTGTCAGTCAGTGCGAGTAAGATCGATTTGTACATCATCATGAGTTTGAAAATCACATTTCATTGTTTCAGACTCATGCCATCGAGAATTCGCTATGAATATTCACAAAGTTGGAACGCTGTGCTTTACAACGATACCAAACCTGTGCTGAGGGAAAGTGCGAGTGGTGAAGCGAGCAGAGAAAAACTGCATTTTTCATTTTTCATGGACAAAGGAAAGGTACTTTTAGGTGTTTACTTGCTATTTGTAGCATTTGGATCGCTAGACTAGGACTTAATGAACTCATTTTTGTGAAAACCTTTTGTGAAAATTTTTCACTTAATTTTTACAATTAGCATTCCGACTCATTTTGCCAGCACGGGTCTCGTATATTTTTAATATGTCAATGTTTGCTCATCATGATGTCTGCTATAACCTTTATATACATCCGTGGAGGTTCATAAGGTTCACTGAGGGATGCAGCTTGTACTGTATGTCTCAACATGTGCACATATACGCATGTATAGTGACACGCTGACAGGATCTAATTGAGCTTACTGTCATCTGCTTTATTCAGACATGTATTTTCACACTTAGCCAGACTCATTCAGAATCACCAGACCCTTCCACGTCACCAAATATCACAGCTTTTCTTTCCACCGGCACTAGTCACATCTTCTTTCTGCTCCTGATGTAAAAAAAAATAAGAATAAAAAGTCAAACAGCGTGGTTGTCATCGTAGTTAACTCAGAGCTCTTGATGTGAGATTGGCCCGGCCTCGTTCACAGTGGCTGAGACGGCCATCCATGCATAGCATCTTATTACACATCCGGAGAGTCATTTGTGATGCTCGGGGGGGATGATGAAAGTCGCGGGCACACTGAACTGGAGTGTTTGTTCCATCGGATGCCCGCAGAGACGAGACAAACCAGCAGGAACAAAGAAGCTGTGAGACACTACTCCTTCCAAAGCAACTTGACCTCACAAGGCAGATGGTTCATTATGGTTATAACCCATAGATTGACATTGGCAGGTGAACAGCGGGCTGTCCGAGTAGTGATTTTAGAGGATAGATGCCAGATATGACTGTGACAGCGATGATATCAAGTTTTGCACGTCGTCGTCAACCATTCTGGTCTCGTACAGCAAGTGGAGGGTGCTCTGAATTAGATGAATGACCTGTCAATCAAACAAATATATGAATATATGGTAACACTTTAGTTTAGGGTCCAATTCTCACTATTAACTAGTTGCTTATTAGAATGCATATTACTAGGATATTGGCTGTTTATTAGTGCCTTATTCCGTATGACTATATTATGCATCCCTTAATGCTATCCAATTCCTGAACTTAAAGGGATAGTTCACCCAAAAATGAAACTTTTGTCATCATTTAAGGTCTTTGCACACTGAGTCCGACCTTGCGTTGTGTCGATCACTTTTACACACTGCCTCCGAAACCTTCGTCCGTCATAAAAAAAATACGGATCAGGTTCAATTTTCTGCATTTTTCGCATCCGTGGCACACATTTTGAGAGACGTTTTGACAATTTAGAGCCACCATACAAGCGAACGCCAAAATCCCGAATGCCATCTGACAAGTTGATCCAGTCGTCTACAGCACAAAGCAGTAGCACTGTATAACAAACAAAGTGCGGAATACAAAGGGATAGAATATAAAGACAGATTGTGCCTGTGTCGCTAGCAAAGCATCAAACTGAGCCACTGACATCCTGAAGTAAACTTTGAATCTTTTTTTTTTTCTCCATGGGGTCCATCAACTTCTTTGGTTCTTTGGTTCTTCTTTTTTGTTCAACAAAAGAGTACCAGAATTTATGTACAGGTTTGGAACAACTTGGGGGTGAGTAAATTATGACAATTTTAAATTCCGGGTGAACTATCCCTTTAACAACTAACCATAAATAATTCATAAGCGGTAATTAGGACTTTATTGAGGTAAAAGTCATAGTTAATAGTGAGAATTGGAGCCTAATCTAAAGTGTGATCATATATGCAGAACAATACAAACATCCATTGGTGGCCAGAAATCTGGGTCACAGCAGCAATATTACAGAATACACAGCAAAAATGTGTAGGAGGGTTAATTTAGTTGAAAGAACATAAAAGTTTTAGAGTAGTGGTTTTAGAGAACGTAGGCTGATTTTAGAGGATAATTTAGAGATGAACATAAGTGATTGTGAGACATTATTCTACAACAATAGCACAGCTTTTCAAAGTGTTAATGGTTTCTAATAAAGCTGGTGTTTAAACCTGCACTCACTCGCACAAGCAAATATGTTTTGTTATACAAGCAAAGATAATGATTCAATGACATATTTAACCATTTTACCAAGTATGAACTGATATGAGGCCTCTTATTATGAATGTTTGTTGTCATATATGAGCTAAGGATAGTACATGCACATCTGTTTTAATTGTATCAAATTTTTGTTATATATATAGTATGTTATCAAGGTAGTCTATCGATGCATTTAGCCCACATGTGATAAATTGAGTATCTTCCATTTCTTCCTCCATCTCAGTATGTGTGTGTGTGTGTGTGAGGGCAGGGAGGGGGAATCTCATGACTCACTCCTGACTCATACCTCATACCCCCCTTCCCAGGGCATCACGGGAGGAAGCTCACCCCCCCACCCCCAACAAACACTCACACACAAACACACACAAGTACAGATAAGATATAACACAGAATGTTAATGATTCCATGGGAAACAATGCACTATATTAGGGGGAAATGCACATCTGCTAGTCAAACACATGCAAACACTCTAAATGCATCCGAACACACTGTAAAACACACATGCACATACGTGCTACACACCCTGACTTCCAGCAACACCGTATGTTATAAATAGGGAATCCCTATTGGCAAAGACACAATCAGGTGACCAGCTACCATGGCAACAACCGCCTGCTGCCTGTCTCTGGGGAGCTTAAAGAGTGTAGGAGACTCATTCCCAGATCCGATGCGCTGTCAAAGATGAGAGAGGACTCCCCACTGAAAACAGCATGAATGAAAGACACATCATCCAAACACTTGCATGACCAACCCAACATCTGATATGGATCACTCCAGGTGTTATAAAAAATTTCACTAATTTCTTTGAAACCATTTGCATAAAATCAAAATGAAATTAGGGCTGTCAATTTAGTTTGATCAATACAAATAAATAAATGCAAAAAAATACAAATATTTTGACTGCAAAAACTTTAATTATTCCTCCTGACCTGTAGGTATTCCACTATAATTCCACTGTTAGTGATTGGTGAAATTCAAGCTAGTACCACACTTAAAAATGACGAGTATGAACAAAAGACAGAGGTTGTTGTTTTTTTTACCTGATAGAGCGTCTTAAAGGGTTAGTTCACCCAAAAATGAAAATTCTGTCATTAAAGGATTAGTTCACTTTTAAATACACTTTTCCTGATAATTTACTCACCCCCATGTCATCCAAGATGTTCATGTCTTTCTTTCGTCAGTCGAAAAGAAATGAAGGTTTTTGAGGAAAACATTCCAGGATTTTTCTCCATATAGTGCATTTCAGTGGCTACCAACAGATTGAAGGTCCAAACTGCAGTTTCAGTGCAGCTTCAAGGGCTTTAAACCGCGAATCGATCATCGATTTTTTCGGTCATTTTCGAAAAAAATACAACCGTTTATGCTTTATAAACAAAATATCGCCTTGAACGTACTTTCCGCTTCCGCATTCTTTATAACGCTTACGCTGAATGTCCTACACCTTCCCTATTCTACTTACGGAAAAAAACGAAACTGGCGCCGCGTTCGTTACGTAAGTAGAATAGGGAAGGCGTAGGACATTCAGCGTAAGCCTTATGAAGAATGCGGAAGCGGAAAGTACGTTCAAGGCGATATTTTGTTTATAAATCATATACGGTTGTATTTTTTTCGAAAATTACCGATCGATTCGCTAGATAAGACCCTTATTACTCATCTGGTATCGTTTAAAGCTCTTGAAGCTGCACTGAAACTGCAGTTTGGACCTTCAATCTGTTGGTAGCCATTGAAATGCACTATAAGGAGAAAAATCCTGGAATGTTTTCCTCAAAAACCTTCATTTCTTTTCGACTGACGAAAGAAAGACATGAACATCTTGGATGACATGGTGGTGAGTAAATTTATCAGGAAAAGTGTATTTAAAAGTGAACTAATCCGATGGCTCAGTGAGGCCTCCATAGCCAGCAAGATAATTAACACTTTCAGTGCCTAGAAAGCTACTAAAAACATATTTAAAACAGTTCACGTGATTACAGTGGTTCAAACTTAATGTTATGAAGCGACGAATACTTTTTGTGCGGCAAAAAACAAAATAACGACTTTATTCAACAATATCTAGTGATGGGTGATTTCAAAACACTGCTTTATGAAGCTTCGAAGCTTTACGAATCAGTGGTTCGGAGAGTGTATCAAACTGCCAAAGTCACACATGATTTCAGTAAACAAGGCTTTGTTACTTCATAAGTGTTTTGAAATTTCAATGTTTCACCACTGGGGGAGCGTGACTTTGGCAGTTTGATACACGCTCCACGCTTTTAAATACACTATATTGCCAAAAGTTTTGGGACACCTGCCTTTACGTGCACATGAACTTTAATGACATCCCATTCTTAATCCGTAGGGTTTAATATGGAGTTGGCCCACCCTTTGCAGCTATAACAGCTTCAACTCATCTGGGAAGGCTTTCCACAAGGTTTAGGAGTGTGATTATGGGAATTTTTGACCATTCTTCTTGAAGCGCATTTGTGAGGTAAGGCAGTGATGTTGGCGAGAAGGCCTGGCTCACAGTCTCCGCTCTAATTCATCCCAAAGGTGTTCTATCGGGTTGAGGTCAGGACACTGTGCAGGCCAGTCAAGTTCCTCCACACCAAACTCGCTCATCCATGTCTTTATGAACCTTGCTTTGTTCACTGGTGCGCAGTCATGTTGGAACAGGAAGGAGCCATCCCCAAAATGTTCCCACAAAGATGGGAGCATGAAATTGTCCAAAATGTCTTGGTATGCTGAAGCATTAAGAGTTCCTTTCACTGGAATTAAGGGGCCAAGCCCAACTCCTGAAAAACAACCCGACACTATAATCCCCCCTCCACCAAACTTTACACTTGGCACAATGCAGTCAGGCAAGTACCGATCTCCTGGCAACTGCCGAACCCAGACTCATCCATCTGACTGCCAGAGAGAGAAGCGTGATTCGTCACTCCAGAGAACACATCTCCACTGCTCTAGAGTCCAGTGGCGGCGTACAGTTGCACGGGTGGCAACCTATCACAGTACCACGCTTGAATTCACTGAGCTCCTGAGAGCGACCAATTCTTTCACAAATGTTTGTAGAAGCAGTCTGCATGCCTAGGTGCTTGATTTTATACACCTGTGGCCATGGAAGTGATTAAAACACCTGAATTCAATGATTTGGAGGGGTGTCCCAATACTTTTGGCAATATAGTGTATGTCTTTAGTAGCTTTCTGGGCTTCTGAAAGTGTTACAAGACGGTGCTCATGGAGTGAGATGCTAAAAAACAGTAAGATAACATAACCAGCTATTAAAAAATAACACATGTGGAAAGCTTCGTGAAACGGGGCCCACCTTATGTTAAAAAAAACAACAAACAACCAAAAAAAAACAACTTAAAAATATATAACATAAATATTGTCTTCCACAATAATGAAATTTAAAAAAAAACATCTTTATTTGGGGGCTTTTCTCTCCAAATATTCCTATATGAATTATATTCTGATTAATTAATGTACATATTGTGTAAAATGATTAAATAATTACATTATTAAATCAGTGGACAGGCCTAGTCCTACACAAATTAAGACCATTGACAAATTTTATTTATCTTTTTTATGGTAAAACAATATTACTCCTAGGCCTTCAGCTCACTTCTGCATATTCTACATAAAATGACAACATCATTTCATGTGTGCTATAAATGAAACCGCCGTGTTCTAAAGTGCATTAACTGTTAACACAGCCTTGCAACTCGGGATAGATCTGAACAGATCTGTAAAAGCCGCTCTCCATTATGGGAGAGGAGACTCTGTCAATCAAGGGCTGAGGAAAGTAATTCATGAGGGTATGACTCAGACAGTTTCTAATAAAAGATCCACCTGAATCAGTAATGCCACTTTTCTGAAACTAAAATCCCACAGTTGCATTTCAAAGCAATCAGAACTTCAGAGTTTGATGGGAAATTTAAAACAGGTGTCCTTAAACCAGGCCTGCTTTTGGTAATTGCTTGTCGAGTGACATAGGATGTTCAATACGACAGACTTTCAGGCTGACCGGAGAGAACAGCAGAAAGCTTTTTAAAGAGTGTTAAATGAGTGTAAATAGTGTGGAAGTCTATATCACAAAGCAGCATATAACAGATAACATCTGCTCCAAAGCTGAAAAGGGACAAACAAATTAGTCTTCTTCAGGTGGCTTAATTAATTTCACTGACATGTAGACTAAAAGTAAATCTCCCAAATGTGAAGGGTAAACATTCTTAAAAGTAATATTTCATTCATTAATTTTGCCAATGTTCCTGACAATACATGATATGATGATTCATTCTTGCAATTTACAATAATGAACATGGCATTAGCGATGCACACTTATTTAATCAAACATCTGCTATCGCTGCAGTCCAAATGCAATTTGTACCTCAGACACACACAGGTAAAAAAAAAAGTGATGTCTAGTAGGGTGAGTCACCATCCTCAGTATGATTTAAAGCCCATGTTCTTGTGTCACGTGAGCCCCCACCATCTCTCTCCGCCAGAGCTCATAATCTAACAGTGTTAGCAAGAGGCACGTAAATGACAGAGTGAATCATTCTATACATTTGGATTTTAGTAACAAACTATACAGTTGACACAGTGCTGCTCACTTTAAGGAGGATGGTGCATGAACATCACTTCCTGTTTTCCTTGTTTCATGGCTCGCTATCACCATGGCAACCATGTACTCTTGCTCAAACCTTCAAAATCAAGGTCATATTGAGGTTTCTAGACCACTGATAAGATTTATGGTAATGAAAACACACTGGTCTACTGGTCGTTACACTTATTTCAGAAAACAACATTTCATGACATGATCCACACCAGGTATCAGTACCTTGTGACACCTATATTTGGCATCTATCCATGACTAAGACCACATGACCAGGGTAAGAGAGAGATATACCTAATGAACAAGTCTGTTATGAAACGCATTATCCTCTGTGGTTGGTAAAAACCTGTGCCTCATCCTGGAAGTACTCAGCCACTCTAAATGCAACACATCTCAAAAAGCTTCAAACCACTTATGGCTTTTATCGCAGAAGCAGTACCTGAGGGACCCGAGACTTAACTGCTCTGTTCAGATGCTTCCGGAAGTTTAAAAGCAACACATTTCCTGCCTTAAGTGGCCTTTTCTCTGAAGATCTGCTGTGTAGCCTGTAGGGTTATGCGCCAATTTGGCATGCCTTTAAAATTCCTGTTCTGTTTCTAAATTTGAACACAATTAAGGGAACAGAATTATTTAAAAGTAATGGTTATAATAATATTTCTTCAGTGTGAATTATGCATCAACATACTCGTAACATATGAATGATTTCCAGGAACATTCCTCATATTTATCAATGTTTGAAATTCCACCAATATTCACAACTTAAATATATAGATAAAAATGTATACATCACCATTCATAAGGGGTCAGTAAGATTATTTTTTAAAAGAAATTAATAATTTTGTTCAGCAGGAACACATTAAATTGACCAAAAGAGACAGTTAAGACGTTTATAAATTTACAAAAGGTTTCAAGACTTTGGTATGAAACACATATTCACTATTAACTATGACTTTTGCCTCAATAAACTGCATATAAATAGTTAGTAAGGTAGTTGTTGTAGTGTTTAAGTTTATGTATGGGGTAGGATTTAGGGATGTAGAATATGGTCATGCAGAGTAAGGCATTAATATGTGCTTTTCTAAGTACTAATACGCAGCTAATATGCGAGCTAATAAACAACTAGTTAAAGGGGACCCATAATGCCCCTTTTACAAGATGTAATATAAGTCTCTGGTGTCCCCAGAATGTGTCTGTGAAGTTTCAGCTCAAAATACCCCACAGATCATTTATTATAGCTTGTCAAATTTGCCCCTATTTAGGTGTGAGCAAAAACACACTGTTTTTGTCCCTTTAAATGCAAATGAGCTGCTGCTCCCTGCCCGCTTTCAAAAAAAGGGTGGAGCTTTAACAGCTCGCGCTTCAGTTGCTCAACAACAACAAAGCTGGAGAATCTCACGCAGCCAAAATGAGGATCGTCAGTAACAGTGTTCAGCCTTACATTGTTCAAACCAGAGTCGGACACTGATGGAGAGACTCAGGAAGAAGTTACAACTTTTAGAATGCAACTGGATGTTTCTGAATGGTTAGTAGATACATTTATGTAGTTGCTGTGGAGTTGATTCAGCTCATGAACTAGCATGTGCCGTCATGTTAATCTTTTGTGCAAATCCAGCGTTGAATTGACCCTCGTTTGTGAAGCAGTCTGGCGTAAAATGGCGGCATGGTAACAACACTCTACTACAGCAACTCTTCCTCTTCTCTAAAGCAGCCCAACATGGCCTCACCCCCCTTTGTTGTGTGTTCTCGGGGGCAGGGTTTTTGTACATTTTAGGGTTAGTGATGTCACTAACCCGGGAAGAAGCTCTGTAGTCCCTACCAGCCGTTTGTTGTAGTTCTTAAACAGAGAATTCTTTAAAGAAAATATCTTCCTTTGCATTGAACTTTGAGCGTCATAAACTTTGATGTTTTTTATGTTCTAACAGCAACACAATAAATAAAGTTAAAAAAGTGAAATCATAATCAACAACCCCTTTAAAATTGATAATTGTTCCACATACTAAAATGTTATCAAGAACTCTATTTCAAATAAATTATGTTCGTTTGAACATTGTATTCATCAAAGAATCCTGAAAATCCTTTAAAAAAAAAATGTATCACAGTTTTCACAAAAATATTGAGCAGCATGTTTTTTTAACATTGATAATAATCAGAAATGTTTCTTGCAAGTCAGCATATTAGTATGATTTCTGAAGGGTCATGTGACACTAAAGACTGAAGTATTGATGCTGAAAATTCAGCTTTGCCATAATACAGTAGGAATAAATTATATTTAAAATATATTCAAATAGAAAGCAGTTATTTTATTTGTAATAATATTTCAATTTCACTTATTTCAATAATATTAATATTTTTTCTGTATTTTCCAACTTTAAAAAATATAAAAAAATCTTAATCATTCCAGAATTTTGATCGGTAAAGTAATTTCAATTTATGTATTCAAATAATTTATATAATGTGTATTTAAACAGACAATTAAATGTAACCACTATCCCTCTCTTCTTTCTCTTTATCAGCAGACGGATATGAGTTTGTTTACCCATGGGGCTGTTCTTTCTTTCTCCTAACTGAACTGTGGTCTCTGATCTGTCATTGCCAACAGCCGGATGAATCTGTCACAGCCCATGTCGCTGAAACGGGGACTGCCTTCCCGCTCATCATGACCTCCACACACTGTCCCAGCATGCCCTGCAGCACCTGACTGCATCTATGTGCGTTCACAGACCAAACATGCATTGCAACTCTGAGAAGGGAACCACATTTCTTTTTGACAAACGATCCTCTCCTTAAAGGCAATGAAAAATCACTCATTTACACCACTCATTTACAGTTTACAGTCATTTACTCATTTACAAACTTGAGTATCTCTTCCATGCAAGGAAAGTGGATGAGGAACAGAAAATGTCAAAAAAAAAAAAAAAAAATCATAAAAATTGTCCATATGATTTGTAAACTATAAAGGTAAATGATGACAAAATGTTCATTTATTGGTGATCTATCCCTTTAAAAGCATACATGATATCAGTCACTGTAAATAGATTGTTTGACTCATGGAATAAACTGCAGTAAGTGCCATCATGTAGTCTACTACTATATGGATCATTATAACATTACAGACCCATTCTCTCTCTCTCTGGCTGGATGGATAGATAGATGGATTGGGGTACTACCACTGGCTGTTCTGGTCAGCGTCACACAGTTATTTTCATCTCCATGTAGACACCAGCCTTTAGCCCAACTACACACTGTCACTAAATATGAGGCCATGCCAACCATGATTAGAGTTAGAGACTTGAGACAACACGTCAGATGCTGATGAGGTCAGCACTAGAGTGTGAATAGACAGGCAGAAAGTCCAGAAGAACGATGACGTGTCATTCTTCACCTCCTCATGCCTCTGGGAGCCCATGTCACCCTTGTGTCCTCAAATAAGCCCCTGGCAGCGTCTGCTATGGGACCCCTTAACTGTCACACAGCCAATACACAGAGACACAGTTGCTGATTTGTACCAAGGGGGACAAGGCTGACTCAGAGGTGGGTTTTTTTTCGTTGTTGTTTTTTGTCATTTCACATGTTCATATCCTGAATTATACATATACAGCATTTGAGTCATTCTTCAATTGAAGTGGCAAACGAGGCTTTGTAAAATGCTTAAAGAAACGGAAGTTGCAATAGTCTTTTCTTCCGTATCCCAGTTAAACAGCTTCCAGAACAAATAAAAATGTAGGGTGGGACTTGATTTTGTCCAATGGGAATTGCTAGGATTGTTGTGCTTTGCTATTGGTGTGATTTCATGTGAGTGACAGGTTGTCCCGCCCTTGTACAAATATACACGAGAAGAGAAGAGATCTATTCAAAATTTGTTTAGTCAAATAACTAACTTATGCCTGTGGTGTTACCGCTATTTTAGGGGAGAAACTATATTTGATAACTATATTTATCAGAATTTAGATTAATTTATGTCAAATCTGTATGTTATCAGCGTAACACCACAGACTCCAATAAAGTGTGACACATGTAATTTAGCAAATGTTATGAAAATTAATAAGAAAGAAAGAAGTCATCAGATCAACCATCACCTGCAATTACCTTTACACACAGGAAGTAGTAAATCCAAATAAAATTCCCCCTTCTCTTAAAGGAGTGACATCTAGTGTTGTAAAAGCAAGGAATAATTGACGACAGGCTGTTGAATTATTCGAAAAATAATGCATAATGCACCAAATATGTGAGGTGGTAATGCGGCCACAACTTGAGTCATTGATAGCAGACTATTGCAGTTAAAAATAGCGGTATTAGAGAGAGAGAGAGAGAGAAGGAGATATTAAACGTATGTGAATTACCTGAGTCTGTGCGTCTCTCAACAGTTCTTGGCAGCAGCGTCTCTACACTGTAAAAAAGAATTGTTGGTTTAACTTAAAAAAGTAAGTATATTTTGAGTCCATTGAAATTAAAAAATTTGAGTTAATACAATGAAGGTGATTGGTTTAATCAACAGAAACTCAAAATATTACATTATCTGAACCACATTAATTATTTAAGTTGATTTGACAAAAGAAAAAATGATGTGATAAATCATGAAAATAATTTTTTACAGTAGCTAAGCAAGAACAGTGGCGTTATTACCTCGCTAGTGAGAAATGTCATGAAGCTTTTAAGTTGTTAAACTGTTTTACTGATCAAATCGTCAGAGCAGCGCTGACAAAATGTTTCTGTGCGAGTGTGTGTCCGTATTGTATGTGTGCGCGTTTGAGTTGGAGAAGGAGTATAGAGTTTTTAGTATGTGTTTGGGAAACCTATTTGGAAACAAGCATTATTTTAGCAGTTCTGTTTAGTGAGTGCATAAATTGAAGCCTTGTTTCAATTAGAATGACACTAAAATTGGCCATTCAGTGAATTCAAGAACTCTTTATTTGATAGTTACTGGAAAAAACTGTCTTTAGAATATGAATAAAACAATGGATAAGCTGATGCACATAATGAACTGACTTCCCACGTGAACAGCACTGAATGGAACCTTGTGGTACGTAACACTATCTTGAGACTCGCACTATAATTACCCTGTGTGATCTCCAGTGAATTACATTTCCTGAGTCATGACACAATGAAAGCACTTAAACAGATCACAAGTACACATCATCACTCTAAGCTGGTAATCACAATTTTCTATATGCAAAAAATTTTTCTTTTATTGTACTTTGAGCCTTGAGACATCAATTGTGTCAAGTTGCAAAAGCAGAATGAACTAAGAGGTAAGTTGTGTTGGTGCCATGGCATCGTCTCGCTGAGAGGTCACATTATGTTTTTAACTGAATTGACTGTGAGAGCAGACAGGTTGCAGAGCGAGGGGTCAGTGGGGTCAAGGAGGGTAGGAAAAATAACTGATAGGAAATAAGTGAAGAACATGAGGTGACTGGAGGTGGGACTGCAGGTTCAGGGTTGTGGGAGGAGACCATCTGGGTAAGAAACTGAACTTTGAGGGCAAGATATCTCTGCGCATTGTATTTAGAAAAGTATGTGTTTCATGAATTAGAAAAGAGGGGATGCATGTACAATCTACAGGCAATAAGGAACTTTATAAAAATTTAAGTAATTGATTTAATTAAAAGATTACTTATTTACTAAAGTTATATTAGAAGGAACTATAATGACAATAATAATAATAATATAAGACATAAGAGGTTATCTAGCATTTAGATATGTGATATGATGTATATCTTCCAATGAGAACTACAGAATGACCAATGATTATCAACGTGATCAATTGCAGTAAATTATTTGCATTTGTTCTGAAAATAACTCATTTGAATTTGTCCTAGACACCGTTTCTTCTACAAAAAGGTATAACACAGGATGTGGCACCTGGTTTTCATATCAAGAATAGCTGAAGCTTCTTTAAAAACATCTGGTAAAGCTGAAGAGCACTCTGTATGTGCAAAATCACAGCAAGAGCATGAAAGGTCATGGAATTTTAGGTGGAGATTCATATTCCTTTGAATATGGATCTTGATATTTCACTTTTACAAGCAAGGATATTCAAAATGACAACTGGGATGCACATATGGAGGTTACAGGCATTTTCAAGAAATGTAAAAACATTTGTAATTCTTTTTAACAAGACCAGCTATGCAATTATTAGGTCATTAAATCCAATTAGCATAATGAATTGTGAATGAATCGTCTAGAGCTTGCATGTAGTTTCATTACAGTACCCAGTTTATAAAACACCCTTGTCTATTAATGCTAATGAATTATTAATGAACTTTAATTAGTGTTAATAATTAAACACAAAACCGTTCTAACAGTTTTAAAATTCAGCATAAACATCTGTAATGTAAAGACAGTGCCATTACGTCTAAACAGAGCACCCAGCGGGACAATTACACTCTTGACTCAGTGTTTGTCAGAGCATTAACCCTGTCTGGGTGGCACTAATGTGTCATTAAGTGGCTGCTGCATCCTGTTTACCGACAGTAGACGTCTTGTCACACACTGAGCAAACTGTAAAAAAAAAAAGAAGAAAAAAAAAAAGGCCTCCCACCTGTAAGCCACTAAGAACTACTTCTACGCATTGGTTTCACATGCTTTATCTCAAACACACAGGTGTGAATACTAATGACACAATGATGGTGTTGAACTGTGGTCTCTGTTTGAATATATAGTGAGTTGTTTTAAAGTAGGAAACAGCTTAATCCTCCCTGAGAATGAAGCAGGTGTTGATGTTTTATGTATAACCCTATTAGGACAGCATATGAGACAGACTTGGCTCATGGCCTAACAATCTGACAAACATAAATAATCAAAAGCAGCCTGAAGTCTGTGAGTGCAGGCATTTGTTCTGTTCCAAAACCAAGTGAAGAATTTCTTTCTTCTGTAGAACACAAACCCACAAATCAATCTGCTGTATGAAGTGATACATGTGGTTCATGTGGAGCTGCATCATGCTCATGAACGTTCCAGATCAGTTCCATGATGGTTTTAGTTGTTATGTTTGTTAGCAGTTTGTGCGAGACAGTGGCTTCAAGATTCATCAGGTCTGTGTGTAATTTACCCATTCAAACATGTTCATAACATGTTATAGTTCACCAAAATAAATATGGAAAAAGTTTGGGGTTGGTAAGAAAGAATTATCTTATGCTCACAGATATTTTATCATTATGACCACCTTCCTAATATTGTGCTGGTCCCCCTTTTGTTGCCAAAACAGCCCTAACCCGGTTTCCCCAAGGTTTCCCAGCAGCACATTGCCCAAAGCATCACACTGCCTCCGCCGGCTTGCCTTTATCCCATAGTGCATCCTGGTGCCATGTGTTCCCCAGGTAAGCGATGCACACGCACCCGGCCATCCACGGGATGTAAAAGAAAACGTGATTCATCAGACTAGGCCACCTTCTTCCATTGCTCCGTGGTCCAGTTCTGATGCTCACTGTTGGTGCTTTCGGCGGTGGACAGGGGTCAGCATGGGCACCCTGACTGGTCTGCGGCTATGCAGCCCCATACACAACAAACTGTGTATTCTGACACCTTTCTATCAGAACCAGCATTAACTTCTTGAGCAATTTGAGCTACAGTAGCTCGTCTGTTGGATCGGACCAGCCTTCGCTCCCCACGTGCATCAGTGAGCCTTGGCCGCCCATGACCCTGTCGCCGGTTCACCACTGTTCCTTCCTTGGACCACTTTTGATAGATACTGACCACTGCAGACCAGGAACACCCCACAAGAGCTGCAATTTTGGAGATGCTCTGACCCAGTCGTCTCACAGTTTGGCCCTCGTCAAACTCACTCAAATCCTTACACTTGCCCATTTTTCCTGCTTCCAACACATCAACTTTGAGGACAAAATGTTCACTTGCTGCCTAATATATCCCACACTAACAGGTGCCGTGATGAAGAGATAATCAGTGTTATTCACTTCACCTGTCAGTGCTCATAATGTTATGCCTGATCGGTGTATTCTAAAATGTAAGGGGCCGTTTACATGAAACCGTTTTCAACTAAAAACTGAAAACTTTTTGTGCGTTTTGGCCGTTCGTTTACATGACAACAGCGTTTTGGTTGCCTGAAAACGCAAACTTTTGAAAACGGGTTTCAAAGTGCAAGTTTTTTTTAAAAGTCCCAGTGTAAACAACAAAAACGCGAATCTGTGAAAACGATGACGTCAGTCTATATAGTGTTTCATTGCCATCCAATGGCCTGCCAGCAGAATTCAACATTTTTAGTCATTCATGGATTCGTATGAGTGGGGATCGTTTTGACAGTGGTGTCGTCTGTACACGGAAAACTCAAAGGAAAAACTTCTCCGTTTTAACCATATCGTTGTTGTGTAAACGTACCCTCAATCCTGTGATGCAAAGTTGAATTTTCAGCAGCGGAGCCCATACTCTTGGGGCACATTCAAGCTCAAACCGGTGCGCAACGTTTTCTTATTGTTTTCCGGGTTGAACGACATGTTTCCTGGAAACATTGTGCAACGGGTTTTGAGCTACGTTTTCTCTTGTTTGGTGGGTGTGTCAAAAATGTCAGCCCAATCAGCAGCAACATGTATATAAACCACACGGTATTAAAGAGACAGCTCGCACAATGGGTACAAGTAAAGTCGTTTACAAATGTGTCCACTGCATCTCAGTATACGCAACAATTGAAGATATTAGAAGACGTGTTTGTCGTAAGAGTTTTATAGTAAAAATATAGCAAATTCCTTCACTCCATTGGGATGTTCTCTTTTATTCTGGACGGCAAGGGCAGTGTCTGTAACATTGAGTGTATTTTGCAGTATTAAACATGTATTTATACCGATTTCATCAGGCTCTGAAAATTTGTCAAAAAGAACACAAAGAATGGCCTTCTCAGCTGCCATAGTTGCAACTTTTGTGTCATCAGAACAGGGTGTTCAACGCACCACCGTTTCCATTTAAAAAATGTTTTGCAACGTTTTGTCGGGGCTGAACGCAGCCTGGGCGTCAGTGTCACATGATACTAATATGATGATTTGGTGCTTGAGAAACATTTCATATTATTATCAACTTGAAAACAGTTGTGCTGCTTCAGGATTCTTTGATGAATAGAAAGTTCAAAAGATGTGAGTGAGTGAAGGGAGTGAAGTGACATGTGGCCAAGTATGGTGACCCATACTCGGAATTTGTGCTCTGCATTTAACCCATCCAAGTGCACACACACACAGCAGTGAACACACACACCGTGAACACACACCTGGAGCAGTGGGCAGCCATTGTTGCGGCGCCCGGGGAGCAGTTGGGGGTACGGTGCCTTGCTCAAGGGTCTCACCTCAGTCGTGGTATTGAGGGTGGGGAGAGCGCTGGACATTCACTCGCCTCACCGACAATCCCTGCCGGACCTGAGACTTGAACCCATGACCTTTGGGTTACAAGTCCGACTCTCTATCCATTAGGCCACGACTGCCCTAAGATAAGCATTTATTTGAAATATTATTTTTGTAACATTATAAATGACTTCACTGTTACTTTTGATTAATGTGTTCTTGTATTAATTTCTTTAAAAAATGAATTACTAAAACAAAAATAATTATTTAACAGCAATGAATAGATAGAACAAAATGTGAAAGTCTCTTCAAGTAATGTCTGAACAACTCTATGTAAATGTATTTGTATAGCTTTCACTATATTGTCCCAAATTAAATATATTTCAGATCCTCTGAACAGTTTGAATTTTAACTCTTGTTCTAACTAGATTGATCAGTTCTATGTGATAAATTCCTCAGCAGGTTCAGTGGAAACTTGCTCTGCTCCTTTTCAGAGAACGGCCTGACTCGCTGACCTTACCGAGGTTAATAATACACTCTGTTAGTGTGGACACAGGATGCTGAAAATGCCTGGGCACGCACTCTACTCCATTTGCCCGAATTATTCACTCATTTCCAAACAAACGGGGAATTATAAAGCACCAGAAGGTTGTGTGCAGGCCTCAAAGTGCAGGTGGTGTGTTTCTTGCTTTACCCCTGCACTCTGGATGTGTGTTTTGATTTATGGCTCAGAGGAGGATGTGGTTTCATGACCTCAGCCCCTGACCCCAGGTCATCTCAATAAAACGGACTGCACATAACAATCAATTTCTAATCATAACCGAAGAGTTAGAGTAAGCTCTGACCTATGCATTATTCAGTTGAGAGACAAGGGCAAGCAATGAAAACCCCTACGCACAAACCATGAATATTTAACATGGATCCCTTCTACCAATCTACAGTGATGCTTCTCTGTAACCACAGTGATTAAACGACATGTAGGAACAAGATAACAAAAAAAACAAAAACAAAAAAAAAAGATGGCGTAGGAGTAAATTTATTATTTTTACCTTCAATCATCACTTACACTTGTGCTGGGAACATGTCCGACTCTCTGTTTCACAACAACTGCTTGAGAGTAAATCAATAACAACAGACTGAACAAGAGTCATGCAAATCATTATTTTCAGCCAGAGAGTCTGTGAGGCACATGTCTGGAAAAAAAGCACACGCTGTTCAGTAAACCATTTAAGAAAAACTCCATCCTGCATCTGCCAAGCTCATCAACAGCATTTATTTTTTCCATGATGAAATCTAAGTTTGATTTAAAAGTAACAAACAACCTAGAAATAAAAGACTTAAAGCAAACACAGTTGGAGCTTTGAAATGTATTGACAATATTTTATTTTATTTTATTCATTTTTTTTTTTTTTTTTAGTTTCCAGTAATAA